>NJRP01000313.1:63541-96753 GCA_003063835.1 Aphaenogaster floridana
GCAAGAAATGATTACTTTTACTTACTTTATCGTTCCTCAAAATATGCGCACTCATATCTGAATCACCCTGTATATAATGAAATATAATTAAGATTGGGTGGTAACTAGTTAATTAGTTAGAAGTTAAGTAATAAAGTTAAAAAGTTAATAATTTTTAATTAAACTTATTGTTAGTTAATTTCAAATGAGTTAACTTTTAATTTCAAATAGTTATTTTTTAAAACACATTAACTTTAACTTATTAATTTTCTTTTAAGTTAAAAATTGTTTATCTCTGAACGTCAAAACTTTTTTTCTATACATTTTTAAACATTACAGAATTAGAAAAAGTTCAATGATCGTAATAAGCATGATGTCTTTCTAGTGCAAGACTACTTGCATTTCTCCGGAGTTTCAAAAAGAAAGAGAAAAAGAAAAGTTTATTTAAAAACACTGTTTTGTTAATTAAAATTTTATTTAAATAATTTATAATAAAGAAATGTTCTTTTATGGTAATTATTAATATCTACCTAAATAATCACTATCTTTTTAATTATTATTGATTTTTTTAGTTTTTTTATAAAGAAAAAATACATTTCTATATAAAAAACAATATATATTTCTTTGTTATTTCATATAATCTTAATTTACAAATAAAATGTTAAATTCGATAATTCATATTGTAATAATTTTTAGAGTAATCTAATTTTTAAAAATTATGACATTTTATTTTATAAAAAATGCTTTTTAAAATTAACTTTTAAGTTAGTTTTTTGTTCGTGCAACTTTTAACGTAACTAATTTATAGGCCATTAACTTTAATTTAACTTAGTTAGCAAAAAAGACTAACTTATCCTAAATATAATACAAAACAAATTATGCGTTTAATAATACTTTGTCATATGAGCCGCGCAGACTGAAATTAAGGATTTCGTGCCGATCAAAACCGACAGGACCGCGTGTTAATTTCGAAGGATTTCAATAAAGCGGCGAGTCGTGTTCCCCGCAAGAACTCGCGGTCCCGGTATCGATTCGCAATCGGAATAACGCCACGGGAAGGTGCTACGGTCAAGGGGCGTAAATAGGTGTGTAGAGAGAAAAAAGTAGGAGGAGCGGTCGACCCGGCGTGGATAGTTGGGGCGAGTGCATACGTGAAATATTAATAGAGCGAGCAGTCGGCGAACGTGACTGCGCTGCACGCGGAAGTGCTTTTACACGGCGTCAGTATACGCGGTATACCCCTCGGCTTCCTCGACTAGAGACTAGGTACTCACCCCCGTGTACGAATTAATATAAAATCGCCGTTCCGCGAACGGCATGGACGATAAGCGCGCCGACGCGATAGATCCGATAATAATAAAATTATACACGCCGTCACTGTTTTTCCATAATAACACCGCAACATGTGCGAAACGCCCATCGTCATTCCTCTGTCTCCCCCCGTTCCAGGCTGATAAAAAAAATGCCATTCATGCCCCCGTCCATTCGGATATGTCGACGCACTTATCGTCCGGATGTCTTCCTTGTGGAGAACCGAAAGAACGGGAGATAGAAGAAATTTAAGATCTCCGCGATAACAGCATTTTATTATCATGAATCAATGTAATTACAAGTAAGGTAAACGTCCCAGTGACCGGACATGTACCTATATCCGGACACTTCCACAAAAACTTATTATTATTAATCTCAAAAACGTTTCTTTTTTATAATATTAAAATTTAATTATAATCTTAAATATTTAAAGATTACACAATTAAATTTTAATATTATAATAAAAAAAGCATTTGAAATTAATAATAATAAGTTTTGTGTAAGTGTCCGGATTTAGGTACACGGATTTAGATGTCCGGTCACTGGGACGTTTACCTTAATATTATCTTTTACGAATATGAATATGAAATAGGCCAAATGTCGGTCGGTGGCGGATCTTGATGCCTAATAATAATTTTGTAAATTTTACAATCTACTGCTCATACGAACTGCGCGCCCCATATTCGTCGGACTTAAAACACAGTTGACGAGCAATTTTAATAATTTGATGCTAACAAGCATCTATAAGATCCCCCCTACTCGAAAAATTATTCTTTACGATTTTTTGATTCCACAAGGTCGTCATGATTGTTATGGCGTAAAATGGAAACTGAGAAGAAAATAATTTAGAAAAAAAAATTCTCTACTTCTGATTTGTCTCTATAAAAAATTAATTTGTGTTCATTCTGCGATTATTGATTCAATACGTTTTAATAACGTATTATTAAAACCCATTATACATTTAATAATACTTGTATTACAAGAAAGCACTATATGGAAGAATGTCATAGGACAAGAGACTGGTTTGAACAACTAGGTAGTGATAAGGAAATAAAATGGAGAAAGATATGGGATGAAAATTTAGACAGAGTTAAAGAAACATATTACGAAAGTTGTGGAAAGAGAGAAAACATGAGCTGAAGAAGTCAAAAGAGAAAGATGATAAAGCTAGTAGAAATAGAAAAAGAGAATAGGCACAAATAAATGATTTTAAGGAGAAAGGCTAAAAAGTAGAGAAGCTCTACAAAAAGTAGATAATTAGGTATACGTAACATTGTATAAATAAGCAAGGAAATGATTCGAAATAAAAAGCTGTGTTTGATAAGATAGAAATAAGGAAAAGTTAAGAAGAGAAATATTATCTTACGTTGTGCGACACCAAAATGTTTAGACGGTAGAATTAGCCAGTCAATGACTACATTTACACGTCACCATTAATCGGGTTTAGTAACACCAGTAGTCCACGTAAAGTTACATTTACATGAACAGCATAAAGCTGATGTAACAATTTCCGATACTTTAACTATTAGTCTTGAGTGTAATATAAACAAGTATGTTATAAGTGTATGTATAACACGTAACATCAATAGTTCAAACATCGAAAATTATTACATCGGTTTTTGTGCTGTTCATGTAAATGTAGACTGACATAAACAACATGATGTTACTAAACCGCTTTTAGGTCGCCGTGTAACAAGACTCAATAATTATAAGGAATGAATGGATGTGTGTGGTTAAATATTCCCTGCATAAAATGTCGGATTGAAAAGAATTAAAAAGTATTGACATTTTTGAATACTTCTGAGTTCTACTTTCTGATGCGAAGAAAGGGAAAGTATTGGTGCGCATTAAACTTCACCGCGCTGAATGCAAGACGGCAGTGGTAAATATTTTGTTCTACAAATTGATTCAATATTTGACCGCGATCCAATCCGAGATTGTTGCAAAGCAGAATTCACGACAAAATCTCGTGAATGCGAAACAATACATTTGAATAAGACATTTTATGCAGGGATTTATGTAAACCAAGTCCCTTCCCATACAGCACAGAAATTGCAGCAACATTGCAGTAACATTGCAGTAACATAACAATATTGCTGATATGTTGCTGCAATGTTCTGTGCTGTATGGGTTCTTGGCATGTAAGCTGAAGTAAATAAATACTACTTGTATTTACAAGAAAATTTACACATTGTACCCCCCTTCGACTTCCCTTATGGCAATAAAAGCCATCAGTGCCTCGGGAAACAGCTCGCGGTAAAAATAAGATTACGCGGGCGGAAGCGCGGGTGAATCGGGAGAAGAGGTGAGACCCGCGGCGAATCAGGCTCGCGGGCAGGCACCACGCTCCACTTTTTCCTCGTTCGGCCGACGGAGGGACGACGCGGCGCGGCGGTGGTGTGAGCGATTCCGCTTGTTGTTTCGCGCCGTTTCCGATAAGAACGACGTTAGCCGGGCCCGCCAAGAATTACCTGGACGAGTGCGCGGGAGGATAAGAATACCGGTGCCGGCGCGGTAAGCCGCAATTTGCCCGACGGCCTGGGAACCGAAGGGCTGCGGATGGCCTGGCGTGCTCCAACGGGGGCATATAGTCTAAATGATTAAGCCCCCCAGTTGCCCTTCTTGTAGGTGTAGCCGTTGCTTGGAGCACATCGTCCACTCGAGAAATCGGCGATCTCTTTCTCGTCCACCACTTCTTAGCCGTCACTTCTTAGCTGTCACTTCTTATTGTTAGCCGTCACTTCTTATTATAGCCGTCACTTCTCAGTTGCGATCCATCGATCCGCGCTTGATTACGTCGCGGATGCTCTCATCCGGAGAATTATCCTTTCTCGAAATTACAGCTGTTACTTTTGACGACTTTGAAAATAAGCTTCGAAAGAATTTGAAGCTTCGAAGATAACTTCGAAGCTTCAAAGGCACCTTAAACTTCGAAGGTTTGGATTAAATAGAAGCTGGACTCCGCGTCATTTTGAAGTTAACTCCAAATCTTCGAAGTTCAAGATACCTTTTAAGCTTCAAAGTTTAAGATGCTTCGAAGTTAACTTTGAAGCTTTAGAGGCACCTTAAACTTCGAAGGTTCGAAGTTAACTTCAAAATGACGCGGAGTCCAGCTTCTATTTAAACTCCGGACTCGATGAGTTTCTTTCTTCGGCAGGTAGCACGCCCGCCACGTCGAACGCGGGCATTGAAGTCTACATGCGCGAATCCTCGCGTTAACTCAATGCCGATATTCCGATTGAAATTGCGCCTACAGTTCTTTCCTTTGCGAAAGGAAAACGAGAGAGATGTCAGAATATTTCTTTCGTCTCGTATCATAATTATTTTTTATATATTCTTGATTGCTTATTTTATAATCTTGAACGTTTAGATAGGCACTTATGATAGCCTCTCATGTAAAGGGATGATCTGTTCGCGAAACTCTCGTCGACCCAATAACATTTCGAGAATTAAACGCCGAATTACAAGAGAATTAAGCGAATCGTGTACCGTACCGCGGGTTACTTTGATGAAATTTTCCGCCGAAACACCGCTAATTAGTTAAGTCCTGATAACGATTCTGCGGTTCTGAGTGGGCGCGGAGCGAGAGCGCGAGATTATAAATACCCGTCGGTGCGCCGCAAAAGTAAGAAAAGTTTAATCAGGACTTTGGCGGAAGAGGGGAAGGGCCAAAGAGGGAAAGAAGGAGGGAAGGGGAGCGTCCTCGTGACGACTTGATGAGATAACTTTGCCCAAGTTGTGAAACAACGGGCGTCACGATACGTGACTTCGTGCGAGGGTGAAAGGAGAATCCGTGCTCCCTATAGGTGCAGCGGGGGGAGATGAGGAGGGGGGAGGGGGGCAACGGCAGTACGAGACTAAGGGGCTAGACACGCGACCACCTCGGAATACCGCTCTGTCCTGTTCCTGAGGTGTACGACGACGTTTACGCCGCTTCCTTCCGTTTCGTGCGAGGAAACGGAGCGCATTTTTGCGTGCGAAAACGCCTGTAAACCCTTCAGCGCTGGCACGGGACGCTAACGACAGTCCACATTATATTTCGTGTAAAGTTTGGGCAACACCATATCGCCGAGCGTTTGACACGAAATACCAATATAGAAGCTAAAATAAATATAGGGACTAAAATAAGTATAGGTACGCTGCGTTTTTTACGCATATATAGCCTTCCTCGGGATATAATATTAATAAATTTAGAAGAGAAGAGCGTGTACGCGCACACTTGAGTGCGGTGAACGATCTACGCGAAATGAAAAATCGCCACGCGCGAATCCTTGATGCACGATACAAAGGATACGTCTACACGTACGTCGCGCGAGCCTCCGGGGAACGTCGATTAGACCGATTACCGCCGTGGTCGTCGGGGGTGGGCTCGGGGGTGCGTCCGCCAGTTCGCCGGCTCATCACGTGACGTGATGTCACGTTACCTGGTGGTCGTCGACAGGTGTTCGGGTTCGCACGACCAGGCTGTCCGATCGCGAGCAAGGACTAGGCGCGGAAGCGGCGGCCCGTTATCGGCACAAATCCAGCCACATAATGGTAACGAGCACGTCCGAGCAGACGGGCGACAAGGAGCGTGCTCGTAACGTTAATGTCCTCAATCGATCTCTCCTCGCAAGGGTTGGATTTTGCACAAAAAAAAGAGAGACAAAAAAAATGCGGACGCCTTTCAGTCCGTCTCCGACGAGACCCGATCAGACGTCTTGAAGAGAGAAAGGCGGAAAGATCTCAAGAGATTTTCTGGAAAGAAAGAATCTAGATTCCAAAATGGGTAAAATCGCGATAAATCGCGTTTAGCGAGGTACCAAAGATTTTAGATGGAAGATATATAGATGGAAGCGATGCGGCGTTACTCGAACACGTGCGTTTAATTTCTCTCGTAGCGCACGCTGAACTCGCATGAGAGGGACACACGATTGTTTCGAAGGCGCCTGTAATTGCGGCGCCGTGGGATCACGACCACGTGGCCCCGGTCCCCTCGCCTCGCCCTTTCGACCCCGTGTCCACCCGAGGCTCGTCGCTCCCTTCCGCAGTAAATTAGATATTACGATACTAAATGACGTTATTTAACCCGCCCGTGCGTGCTCTGCCGGGAGTTGAATTTATGCGGGTCTACGACATTGTTGCGCGAACGACGCGCAGGTGTACAACGGAGTCGATCATTCGCGATCCTCACCGTTGCGATTAGCACGATTCCCATTTGAGGCCCGTTCGCCACTAATTGTAAGTATGGATAGAAAAATGCAACTCGGCTGACGCGCGAGAGCTTAAAACGCGTCCGAAAGAAAGCTGAGGAGGAGGGGGTCCTTTATCACTACTTTGTGACGTCAGGCTCTTATCGACGTTATCTGGATAAAAGCGATCGAGCGATATGAAAACGATCGCGAAGGTCAAAGGACGTGGGGCACGATCGCGAGGCGAGGTAATTGATCTCTTGACCGTTAATCGTAGGCTAGAGGATAATTACAGGACGGGCGAGTTGCAACATTAATGAGAACGAGGTGGAGGGTGGGGAGCGATCTAGTACATACAGCACGCGCCGCCAGCTAATTTACTTCATAATAATTACCGGCGGCGCATTAAACATTCGTACGTAGGTAACGTGAAAGTGTCAGGTGCTGACTGTCCCAGAGGCAACATTAGAAGGCAGCGTAGCCACGTACGTATACAATAGCTACGTGGCGGGTCTATTGCGAGACCGCGCGTATATAACGTATAACGCGCCTCTCCGCCTCGCATGTGCAAGAGTCGCACCTGCATCGCCGCCCGAGGTCTCCCAGAAGGAAGAAGAGGGAAGAAGATCGTAATTTCTCTGAAAATAGAGCGGCCGAAGAATCGCGTTAACTCGGCCCGCCCAAGTTGCGAAAGTTTCCTGAATTTCCGTACCGATTCGATCAAACTTGCCGCGAGGTTCGACCTCGCGCAATCTCTCGTGATTTTTCCTCATACTTTCGGAAGCTCGAGTTACTTCCTCAACGATTCAGAGGAAGATTTTTTTTCTACCACTTTTCTACCACACGGGGTGTCGTTTCTCTCTTAATACATTCGCAGCCAGCGATTTTAGCACGCGACCTAAAACTGGATGCCGCAAGGTTCTGGCATTGGAATGAAAATGAAAATGACAAAAATTGTTTCATAATATCATGTTTGTAACTACTTGTTGTTTAAAATTTGAAAAAAACGTTACAAATTTATAAATAGAAAGAATTGTAAATTTATAGATAAATAATAGGAATATTAAAATTCAAAAACTTTTAAAATTCATTATATTTAAAATTAACATTATATTTAAAATTAACTTTTAAAATTCAAAATATTTTTTTAAAATAATGAAATACTTTTACATTAAATATAACATGAAATTATTTTTAACTTCATTCAAACGTTTATTTTGAGGAACTTGAAATCATTTTATTGTTAGATTAGCAGGCATTTGTTCCTCGCGCTCTTCACGCGCTCATGTGATTCAGGCACGTTTTTCTTTACTGCTCCGCTTCTAGACGTTGCAGCACGATGTCACATAGCCTATGTTACTCAGGAAGAGCTAAGCTATCCACCAGTGAAAGATTTTTTCAAATCGATTCAGTAGTTTCTGAGATTACCCCGAACAATGGAACAAACAAACTTTGCCTTTTTACATATTAGTATAAATATAGATAATTGCTGTAATCACACATAAAAAAAATACAAATCATAAAATTATATCTGCGTCCTTATAAATATAAAATGACGTAAAGTTACGTCAGCGACTGCGAATGTGTTAATAAATGCACTCATAATTCTTACAACTCTAAGCCCATCGTTGGTTAACGCTCACATAGTATTCTTTCTTTCTCTCTTTCTTCTTCTATTTCTACTTTTATTTTACTGCTACCATCCTTTTTCCTCTTTTTTTTTCTTCTTAAAAAATTTACATTAGGACTACAATAAACGTGTGTGTTTCCCTCTCTTTTTTTTATATATTAAATGCGATGAAGCGTGTGTACGATGAGAAATAAATGACGAATGACTTTAAAAATTATGCATGTCATAAGAATTACAGATCGAGGCCGTGTAAGATATGTACGTACGATAAGCGCCGGCGATCAGTCATCGCGAGGCCGCGATGTGTACTGCCGAGCGATGAACCATGCGAATCGCAGATAATACAGGCATAATGATTGGAAGATCAGAATCTCTCCGGTTACCTGAAATTGCGGTACTGGTCGTTATTCTTTTGCGACAATGAATATTTTATATTGCGCTATAGCATACCTTCATTACGGGCTAAATTCGTAATCTGTATAGAATCAATTTCGAATAGTTTTACATTTGAAACGAATCCTACAGCGACTAAACCCAATTATTCTGAGAAAGGAAAATACTCTTTCTTGCGCTTGCTTAATACACGAATTAATTTATAACGTTGACATATAATTGCAAATTATACGAAATAAATACTATTTTGTATCAAATTCGAATAAACTGTATTTAAAACTAGGTCTTATACAAATTACAGATCAATTCTCGACGCCTTGCCACGTCTTTCGAAGTAACGACGCGACAGCAAAATAAATAGTAACGCATTAATATCCATTAATATTGAGGAGCACGAAGAGCGTTATATAGAACTCTTGTCGTGAGTTATCTACGCGCGTCCTTTCGCACATCGTCAACGATATTCACGTGACCTATTATGTGCCGCGGATTGCAGATTAGTTTTGTGATACAGCGATAAAACAGTGAAGGGGGAGAGGGGGTGGTAGTATAATCGCGATTGGTCAGAAGGGTCTACGCCCGCGTTTCGCTTTGACCAATGACCAACGATCACAACGACAGCGGCAACGAATCAACCAATGTCGTGGCAGTGCGCATGCACTCGGGGGCGGGGGATTCGATCGCCTTCAACGAATCGAGTGGCCCCCGTGTGTGCTTCGTGACCGCGATGCTGCAACACGTGACGTGACGCGACGCGTTATCGCACTTGATGAGGCGAGTATCCAATAGTCAAGGCAAACTATTAGTCCAACCGCCACAGGGAGTTCGTTACGTTAGATCGAGACTTTCTTATGAGAAAGCTCGAGTCTTCGCGGAATCGTGGCCTTCGAACGATTTCAGTTAATTCTTACATGGTTTCGGGACGCGACGAGTGATTTATGAACGTCGTGTGCGAGAGAATATAAGCAAAACATCGAGTTTCAGATCCCATCGACGAAATTATTCAATCATGTGTACGAAACATATATGAATAGTGAGAAAAAATCAGGTTGTAATGCGTGTCGTCACCGAAAACAGTCTGCATCAACGAGGGGTTTGTCAACAATATATGAAACGTCGAATTTAAGGTTTCCTATTTCGACATTGTTTGACATCTTAATATATCTTAATATCTTTGTAAAACGCATAATAAAATACACTATAAGATAAAGGCAGAAAAACAAGTACATGTTGCTGAAAAGAGATTCCCTCGCCGTGATCGAGTATGGCCAGTCGCTGAACCTTCGACCTCACGGAAGATGCAATTGTCGTCGGCAATTGCGGCACAAGTTAGGCCTGAAGCGGCTCTTAAGGTTCGACTGATTTAAAAAAAAACGTATTATCTACCTGCAACTTAGATCGTAACGCTTGTGTACTTCTCTCGGTAATTAAGAGCTCACCGTTCGAGAATCGGAGAGATGCGTAAAATCCATCTTGACCTCGCGCATTGAGAGATACTTTTCGAGACATGAGTTCGCACTCTCATGCGAGGACGTTGTGCACCGGAAACGCCGTCTCTGGCGCATTCTCGGCGCTGCATCTTCTGCGGAGTTACAGCCTCTTCGCTCCGAATTCAGGTGCGTAAATCATACGTGAAATCTCCTCAGCAGAGGCCCAAGTAGAGCAGAAAGTCATGATGACGTCAAAATGATGCTAAAATGACACCTTTAACATCATTTTAAAGTCATGAATGCCTCAAAATGATGTCAAAGGCGTCATTTTAGCATCATTTTGACGTCATCATGACTTTCGTGTTCTACTTGGGGGAAGAGAGAGGGGGGGGCACATGGCGACCCGAAAATCGTCATTCGTTTTTCATTGCGGATACTTCCTGCGGTTGCGGAACATTCTGAAATTAAATGTTCCTTTTGTATCATTCTATTATCTATATCTTTGAAAACGTGTTTGAGACGAATATGCGATATTTTTTTTGTTCGCAACGCAAAAGTTTGCAACACTTATAAAGTGAAGAATCTTCAATATTATTTTCATTTCTTCATTATTTATATTTCATTTTAGAATATTCTTGCATAGTTAAAATTTTATCTTTAGTCGCATACGAGCGTCCTTCACGCCAATTTATTTTATAAAAAATTAATAATATATAAATTTAGAAATATATATTTATAATATAAATTTAATAATTTCACATAATAATAGAAATTCCATAATTTCATGTTACATGTGTTATTAAATTTTAACTTTGCATATTATATATTACTTTTTTTATTTTCGCTTCATATTTTTGCATTAATATTTTATGCTGGATATAAAGATATTTTAAATATGTCGCAATGTCCTTTATTTGCCGCTTGTTAGCCACTGTTATGCACAAGTGAGCAAGTTGACCGACATCTGGATTGATCTTTGATACTTTCCAGTCCTCTCCCAACTCCTCCAATAGCCGTGATCGTCTAGTGGTTAGGACCCTACGTTGTGGCCGTAGTAACCCAGGTTCGAATCCTGGTCACGGCAATGTGAAAACATTGTCACGGTGGAGGTTTTTTTTTTACATAAATTCTGTTTTTCACATTCGTTCATTGACATCTATGATCATTAGAACAACGTACGTTAATAAAAAGCGTGTTATTATATTAAATTTCAGCAATTTCTTGAAATAATAAATTCAGGATCGAGACAAGCTGAGCAATTTATTCATGTAAAATGTCAGAAATAATTGTAACGATTATTTTTCTAATTAAAAATATCCGTTGAGTAGTTCCTTATACTACAAGCTTACATACAAATAACATTATTTGTTATTTGTATACCCGTATTAAAAAGAGGAACGAATCGTTTTTAAGTCTGTTTTATTTTTGCGAGCGCATATTCTCGTTACGAACGGCTGTCTTATTCGTAGCATCGCCATTATACATCGGTGTTTTCTTCCCTAAAATTGTAACTGCCGCTTTAACGTCCGAATGAATTTTACGACTCGGCTTATAACAGCCGCAGCAATTCGCGCGGACGCTAACGTTTGCGCAGTTTCGCACGAACCACGACGACTCGTTGCATTATCATCACGACATTTCGGATCCCGATATTTCATCGTCGGTAGCATGCACGTAGCGCGCAATTGCCGGGGGTAAAAGTTTCAACTCTGCTCCGGCGAAGTATCCAAGTGTCAAATAAATCTTGCATCGATCAAGCGGAGCGAACAAGCTGATGCGTTTCACATGCAGCTAATTAATCGTGGAGAAAAAGGAGAGAAAGAGGCGGGCGTTTATTACACAGAAAAAAAAATGATGTTGTATCAACAGCATTAAGTCTAATTGGAAATAATCTTGTTAATAACAATTTTAATAAAATAAAATCATACGTATTTGTTTCATTAATAATGTTATTGAATTAACAAAATTATTTCCAATTAGACTTAATGCTGTTGATACATCATTTTTTTTCCGTGTACAGTTTATTATCAAGATAAACACTAATTCGTATATAAAAAGTTATAAATATTAAACGAAAAATTAATGGGACGTTACGTTATGTAGGGGGAAAGATATATATAATATTTATTGCATGTAATAAAATTAATCTTACACAGAAAAAGAAATGTTGTTGCTTCAATTAAAGTGTACGTCACGGGCTACCACAAACATAAATAGTAAGTTCATAAGTTCATTCAATTGTATTATGATTGGATCAAATATTTAGATTACTAAAAGAATATTTAGATTATTAAAAGAATAATCTAGATATTTGGTCAAATCATAATACAATTGAACGAACTATTTATGTTTGTGGTAGCCCGTGACGTACAAAAAGAAATGCTGTTGGTTCAATTAAAGTCTACGTCACGGGCTAAATACTACGTCAACGGGCATCTAAATATATATTTAGATTATTAAAAGAATAATCTAGATATTTGGTCCAACCATAATACAATTGAATGAACTATTTATGTTTGTGGCAGCCCGTGACGTAGATTTTAATTGAAGCAACAGCAATTTTTTTTCCAGTGTACATGATGAAAAATATCTCTTGTCTCGAAGAAATGTCATTTCTATCTTAATTTTTCCTACGTATAGTTTACGTCAGCGATACGTACGATGTATTACTTGCAATGATAGAAAAAAAAAATTATAAATGTACCCCTGGTGGGACTCGAACCCACAATCCCCGGTTTAGGAGACCGATGCCTTATCCATTAGGCCACAGGGGCGGTCGATGGGAACGTCTCTAAACCACATAAACCTTTCCGCTCAGCAATTTAATTCTTTTTTCCCTTATATTTAATGATACGAGACAGATAAGACGCGATTGAAGCGAATGAGCGACCCGTTTGAGCTAAATCAATAAAATTGCCGTTTTTATCAGCAGATCTGTGCAGGTACGAGGCGTATCCGTCTCGGGACTACAGCTTCGTCGAGCCGGATATTTTGGCGAGTTCCATACCGGCGGATTCCCCGTCCTCGCCGTTAACATCCCCTTCCTTATCAGGAACGTTCTCGCTTCCGGGAACGTTGCTTCAGCCACCCTTTCTAGCGGCGATGCCACCCCTGATGCAATCCCTGAGCGTGCCTCAATCTTTCTCGACCTCCCCCACAGGTAAGCTAATCTCTGTACTTCGCCTTCTTTCGACTCTCCCTTTATACAATCTTTCAATATATTAAACATTTGCGTGGAGGTGCTTCCTATTTATTCACCGATTGGTAACACGGAGACAACTGCCTCGGTAGCGCAGTAGGCAGCGCGTAAGTCTCATAATCTTAAGGTCGTGAGTTCGATCCTCACCCGGGGCATTTTTTTTTTTTTTTTTTTTTCGTAAAAATCGTACCGATGGTGCATCTCTTAATAACACACGGTAATAATGCGTATATTTTATCACCGGTGGCCGAAATAGGTGGTATGAGCCGTCACTTCGTCACTACAAATGGCATAACCGCTCTCCACAGAAGACCCAGAAGCGAGAAGAAACCGATCCCGGACGATCAGAAGGACGATAAATATTATGAGAGACGTAAACGGAATAACCAGGCAGCGAAGAAATCGCGAGACGCCCGCAAAATCAGGGAGGACCACGTAAGGACGCACAGATTAATCTCAGGACGACTTCAATCAAGCTGCGATTAACTTGATCGGCGATTAATTCAATTGCGCAATTGTTCGCATCACAATTTTGAAATACATTATTCCTGATTTAATCTTGCTTTTCACGAGTCGAACAAAAAATTGGTATAATTAACCGTTAATTTAACAAAATACTGTACTCTTAATTAATAGTTAATTGCCAATTTTTTTATTCCCAAGTTTCGATGTAGATTAGCGGACAATGTATAGATTGAATTCAATACTTTACGAGTTGATGTAACAAGTTCGACGTTTGTGATTCGTATAGTTTAGAAACCAAGGTTGGGTAGTAACTAATTAATTAATTAGACGTTAAGTTAAAAAATCAAGAAGTTAATAACTTTTTACTTAATAATTTTAAATAAATTAACTTTTAACTTTAACTAATTATTTTTTAAAACACAAACTTTTTTCTGAGTTAAAATTTTTTTATCTCTGAACATCAATATTTCTTTTTTTATATAAAATTTTAGACATTTAGAAAAAGTCAATGGCTGCGTTCAGCAGAAAAAGCAGCTTTGCAACTGTTGTAAAATTCTTTAACATGATTGGTTTATACACTTAGATCCAGAAGGAACCAAGGGCAAGAACCAATCATATTAACGAATCTTACAACAGTTGCAAAGCTGCTTTTTCTGCTGAACGCGGCCAATGATTATAATGGGCACACACACATGATGCCTTATACTGATACAAGGCTACTTACATTTTCCTCGAGTTTCAAAAAGAGAGATAAAAAAGAAGTTTATTTAAAAGTTTTGCTAATTAAAATTTTATTTAAATAATGTGCAATAAAAATGTCCTTTTATGATAATTATTAATATCTACCTAATAATAATTATCGTTGTCTGCCCAGGTAGAACACAAAATCATAATAAGATCATAATAACATCAAGTAGAAGTCATTTTAGGAAAAATCATTATGACGTCATTCGATACACTTTTTATGATGATTTTGTGATGAATTCTTGATATAGCAATGATTTTTAAGTGATTTTTTAAATAAAAAATCTTAATGATTTTTCCTAAAATAACTTCTACTTGATATCATTATGATCTTATTATAATTTTGTGTTTTACCTGGGTGTATTTCTTGTGAAATTCTTTTTATGTAATTTTTTAACTATTATTGATTAGTTTTTTAATTGAAAAAAACACGTTTCTCTCTCCACATAAAAAACAATATTTCTTTGTTATTTCATATAAACTTAATTTACAAAAAAATATTAAATTTATTCGATAATCCATATTATAACTGTTTTTTTTGTTTGGAGTAATATAATTTTAAAATATTATAGTAGTTTAAAGAACTAGAAAAAAATCACACACAAAATATTATTGAGCACTAATATCTGCTATGACCGAATTTGGCCCGTTCTCGATTTTAATTGTGTTATACACTTTGCGCGGTCTTGTCAATTTTAATGTTTAAAAAATTATATTTTAATTTAATATAAATAATTTTTTCTCACAAATTAACTTTTAATTAACGTAAGTTAATTTAATCTTAACGCAATTTTTAACTTATTGTTAGTTTTTTGTTCACACAACTTTTAACATAACTAAGTTAATGTAGGCCATTAGCTTTAAACTTAACTTAATTATCAAAAAAGACTATAACTTACCCAATCCTGTTAGAGATGATAGGATCTATTTTACTAATATATCCTGTACTAGGATATCTATAACGCACGTATACTGATATATTTATCATATCTATATTGTATCTATAGGTATGTGTCTATTTATTTCTTTTTATAGATTGCATTAAGAGCGACGATGCTGGAGCACGAGAACGCGATCCTGAAGGCACAGATAGTAACCCTTCGAGAGGAAGCACAGTCGTTGCGGCACATGTTGATCAAGCAACACACCCCGGCGATACAATCAATCGAACGATCGCTCTCGTCGATGACACCCGTGACGCTCTCTCCTCCGCACACAACCGCGAGTGTAGATTGTTAATAACCTGGAGGTTCCTCCGAAAAGTGTTTGTTTACGCACGGAAAACTCAAAATCCATGCAATTACCGACACGTTCACGTAGCGATGAACATGCGCGAAAACAGTCCTTACGTCTTTATTCGTGACAATTGTAATTATGAAAGTACGTTGAATTGTCAAATATCTCTCTCTGCGTTACGCAAACAACACAAGACCGATTTTAGCCGATCAATAGGAGGAGATTAGGATAAAATCCGAAGACTTCGGAGATTTTATTATTTCTTGTTGGAATTATCATCCATTTTAAATGTAATTATATATATCACTGTTGCTTGAACGCTAATAAAAAGAGATGATTCAAGATATAAACAGAAACTATTGTGCTTTTATATGCGAAAAATTATCCTGAAAGCAGAATTGGAAAGTAACGCGTTATACTTGTAACTGTAACGCCGTTACCGTTACAGTTACTTTTTTTTAGTAACGACGTTATATTTTTTCAGTAACGATAACGGTAACGCAGTTACATTTTGTGAGCAATGGTAACGAATATAATCGTTTCTTTTATCATTACTTAATTATACATGTATAATACATATGTTTGGAAAGGGCATAAGCGAGTTTTAAAAGGGATTCGAGCGTTATGTTTGATTATTTGCGATTAATCATGACCACTATAGATATCGCGTTGAACTAGTTAATTAACAATATTGTAGTAGACAGTTGGATGTCATTCTAAAAGATCATTAAAATTTAGCGATAAAGTAACGGAAATTGTAACGACTCGTTATATTTTTAGCAGGGTTGGGGGGTAGTAACTAGTTAAAAAGTTAAAAGTTAAATAAAGTTAAAAAGTTAATAACCTTCAACTTTTAGTTAATTTTAAATAAGTTATTTTTTAACTTCAACTAGTTATTTTTAAAAGATATTAACTTTAACTTATTAAGTTAAAAATTTATCCTTATAAAAAGAAAAAATACATTCTCACATAAAAACAATATTTCTTTGTTATTTCATATTTATAAACTTAATTTACAAATAAAATATTAAATTTATTTGATAATGCATATTATAACTGTTTTGAACGATCTAACTTTAAAAAACTACATTCTAATTTAATATAAATAATATTTTTCAAAATTAACTTTTAATTTAACTTAATTTAATCTTAACATAACTTTTAACTGAGTTAGTTTTTTGTTTATGTGACTTTTAATGTAACTAAATTAATTTTATAAGCTATTAATTTCAACTTAATTTAGTTAAAAAAAATATTAACATCCAACCCTGATTTTTAGTAACGATAACTGTGGCTGCCTTCCAATATTCACTGCGAGTACTGAAAATCTGTAGTATACGTGACATATACTATAGATTTTCGGTTCTCGCAGTGAATATCAGAACGCAACCTGTAGCGAGTTACTTTTTCCATCCAATAGGTAACGACTAACGGTAGCAAGTTACTTTTTTCAATGAGTAGCGAGTAACGGTAACAAGTTACTTTTTACAAGTAACTTTCCTAACCCTGCCTGAAAGCTATTTCATCAATATCTCGCGAAAGCAATTCTCCAGGAAATCCATAATGTAGTAATTTCTCAATTGAAAAGAATACTTGCGAGACATCTGGCGGCATAATGAAACATTAAAATCTGTATAACCAACAATCGGTATATGCTTAAAATATAAAAAATTTTTATATTTTGCATATTTTTGTAGATACATTTGAAACAAAAAAACATATTGTTACACTTTAGGAACAGAGAAATAGAAAAAGATTTATTCAAAGTAAATAATATTCGATAACAACTGGCTAAACAGATTAATTAGAAATATTCTTACGTTAGCGACCACGGGTTTTTGGTTTATTTAACGAGCAGAATTTTAATAATTTTTGATGCTAATAAGCATCTATAAGATCTTCCCTTCCCCGAAAACTGTAAAAAAATTATTGCGAAAAATATTACCTCACAGCCAGGATTTGAACCTGGACCTTCCTACACTCCGGGCGGGCGTCGTACCAGTTCGACCACCGAGGCATATGATAATATTTGTCGCAAGATTTAGAAAAAAAAGATTTAGAAGAAAAAGATTTAGATAAAGGATATCTATGATGCACGTATTTTGCAAAGTAAACGCACTGTTCGTATAAAAATTGTTTTTCAAAGTATCTAATTTAATTACAACAGTCCGATTAATTCTAATCGAAATTTTCTGAATAAAGAATTCCTTCTTTCTCCTGTTTTGTAGAAAAATTACCGACGCAAAAAAGCATGATAAATAATAATTCACGGCAGTGGCCTGTGTATAATTTACATAATCTCTATTGATTCTCTTTTCGTAGTATACGTGTGTCTGTGTATATGGGGATGAAGTTTATATACACTAAAAAGAATAATGGACTGTCGCCCCACACACCTAGTCTTGTTTTACCGTATAAAAAGTACTTTAATTACAATACAATAAGAAACATTGCGACGTACATTTGTTGAATTATGTATATATAAACCTTCTCGGTGTGCGTCCTATGCTAGTATAGACTACTTATACGAATATTGGCTACTCCTACAAGGAGAATGTAGATACAGAGACACATAAAGGATATATATAGATGCTCTAAGTAGGTAGAAACGCGCAGCTATGTTTATTTAGGAAAAAGAAAAGAAAGGAAGAGAATAATGTGTACGTCCATCTATCATCACGCACATCCGTGTGTGTATATTTGCATCGAGTGGCGCAAGTCCTCTGACCTTTGCCGGTGCGAGGCTTTGCAAAACTGCAAACGCAGCATGTATCCTCTCGTGACATTTCTTTTTAATGACATTGTCGCGATTAACTTTACAACTGTACTTATATCCCTAAAGTGCCGGCGAGATCAAATTTTTACAAATGCCGTTGACCTCATCCAGGACGATGCTTCGAAACGGCGTCTCGCGAGAGAAACTCGTCGTTTCGTCGCGAAGAAACTTATATCCCTAATTACATTTAACGATATACATATACAAATGACATTATCCGATCGTTACACGATCGTTCCATCGTCGCTCAGAGTTCCTACCTCCGTTTCTTCACTCTAATACACTAACATTTAAATATTCATCTACGAAGGCATTACATACTTGTCTTTCTGTAAAAACCCGGAATCGACGATGTCGACGAAGATACGAATCGTTCGCATCGCGATCGCGTTCTAGACCGCGCATCGAATCATCGAAAATGGCAGTAATCGCGTGCCACCAGCACGCGGATGGTAACGCAAGATTATTCCAATATTATTATACAAATCAATTGGCCGCTATTACAGCGGCCGCTGCCGCCGCCGACGACGACGTTGACGAGGACGACGACGAGGACGACGACGATTTCTTCTTCAGCACGATGTCCTTGATATTGAGATTGACCTTCTCTTTGTGCAGCGGCGGCACCGATTGCAGGCAGAATCGCTTGAAGGCCTCCAGCTCCCGCTCATCATCGTCCATCTCCTCGTCGTTCTCAAGGTCTATATCTTTGGGCGTGAATACCTCTGTAAAAGACACGCTCTGAATACTGGATACACCGATAGCCCGCCTGCGAGCGCGGCAATGATTGGCAAAATCTGCTGTGCATTACTTCTCTTTCTCTTGTCTACTGTGTGGGTATGGGTAGAAGTATAGAGAGACGAGAAAAATGGGCGAGACGACTATACCAACGTGTATTTAACAGGGTTGGGTAAGTTAATATATTTTTTTAACTAAATAAAGTTGAAATTAATAGCTTATAAAATTTAGTTACGTTAAAAGTTACATAAACAAAAAAGTAACTCAGTTAAAAGTTACATCAAGATTAAATTAACTTAAGTTAAATTAAAAGCTGATTTTGAAAAACATTATTTATATTAAATTAGAATGTCGTAATTGTTTAAAGTTAGATCATTCAAAACAATTATAGTATGGATCATCAAATAAATTTAATATTTTATTTGTATATTAAGTTTATATGAATAACAAAGAAATATTGTTTTTATGTGGGAATATATTTTTTCTTTTATAATTTTTTTCTTTCATATAGATAAATTTTTAACTTAAGAAAAAAGTTAATAAATTAAAGTTAATATCTTTTAAAAATAACTAGTTGAAGTTAAAAATTAACTCATTTAAAATTAACTAGTTGAAGTTAAAAATTAACTCATTTAAAATTAACTAAGTTAAGTTAAAAGTTTAACTTTATTATTTAACTTTTTAACTAGTTGCTACCCAACCCTGGTATTTAACGTCTCGAATATCGTCCAGACAATGTCGAGGCACCCCGCATTCGCGGGACAACGCAAAATCAGCGAGACATCCATATCGGCAAATTGTAAATTCTTCTCGATGACAACAATCCGCGTGAGCAACAACTGTGTTCTGTTACGTTAGAATCGTTATGCTTCATTACGAGTTGTTAATGTTGTTTGTATTTTTTCTCTAACTTTCTTCATTGTTACAATTAATAAGATACCGCTCGAAAATTTTTTGAGAAAACTGTCCTCGGGGTTCGTCTTTGTCTTCTCTAAATTTATTGCAAGGTAGTGAGACAACTTTAACATGTCGAATAGAAGAAAAAAAAGGAAAAGAAGTAAAGAAAAGACAACGAGACTGTGACTACCCATACTCATGCAGCATTTCGGAAAATGTCTACTCCGACAAAGGGGAAAAGAGAGTATAACATTGAAAAAAGTAGCTTACTCTTTTATTTAATGTCATCAGCAGATTAAAAAACATTGTATATTATAGTATCACATTCGTATATCATTTATCACAAGACAACCCCTATATTGTCATGGTCAATATAAATCTAGTCGATCAATTTGTCCATTCACTTTCGTAGGTCGATAGCGTTTAAATCAGAGGTTGAAACAAAAAATATCGGTATATACCGATATTAATATATATTATATATCTCATAAAATATATAAATATATATTACAAAAAAAAAATATATATATATATGTGTATATTTAAATATGCTACATATATATATATTATATATATTTGTACGTAATATATAAAAATATATATTATATACAAATTTTGTTAGTTGTCTATACCGGTACAGAAAACTAACTTTTATTTGTTATATATACCGGTATACGAAAGACCTTTCGGTAATACCGATAAATTCGGAACTTTCACTGATCTAATATATTCTAATTAAATAATCTGGTATAATTACTATGGTATAATTACTCTGGTATAATTAATAAGTTGCGGTTTTTATGAAAATAGAAGTGTACGTGATACCGGTACACAATCGCCAGTGAAATAATCTTCGGTATTCAGTCCCTAATTTAAGATAATCTTGTGTCCCTCTTTTCATCGTTACGCGCTCGTTCGTTCTTATATATTTACGCGATGTCTTATCGAGACGGCACTGCCTCGCATTTCCGCGAATAAAAAAGAAAACAAAAATCGCAAGAATCCGCGCTTAAATCCAAAGACAATTGCTTCGCGTTTTCAAAAAAAGAACAAAGTAAATACGGTCTGAGAATTGTCAGAACAAGTCTAATATGGAACTAAGGCCGGTATTCATAGTCCGTTCTTATTTTAAGACCGTCTTAAGTAATATCTTAAGATGCTAATACAGCTCTGTGATTGGCTTATGACATCTTAAGACTATACTTCAGATGGTCTTAAATATAAGATTCGACTATGAATACCGGCCTAAAAAAGAAAGAAAGATGATCGTTTGACCGTTGCCTTCCTTCCTTCCTTCCTTCCTTCCTAAAGCGATCTCCCAAAAAACCTGTGAAGATCAAGGCATCTTGCTCTTTCTTTCCCATTCTCTCGTTCACACTCTCCCTCTTTCATTCAAAAATACTTGATATCTCAAACATCTTTTGACACACCACCTAGCAGACGATTTGGACGCAGTATCCTAACATGGTGCAGTGCCCTCTAAAACCGGTTTAGTAACACCAGTTGTTGACGTTAGTCTACGTTTACATAGATAGCATAAAATCAATGTAATAATTTATGATGTTTTAACTAGTGATATTATGTTATACATACACTTAAACCAAGGTTGGTCGGAAAAATCTAGTGGATGGGAAAAACCATGGTAAATTCCGGTTTTTACTGTCCCGGACTTTATCTAATGGAGTAAACTGGCAAAAACTATAGAAATGACTAATATGTAATACTAAAATATATTTATATAACTTTGTACGAAAAGATATTTTTGCTTTAATTAGTAAATCATAATAATCACTATGGTTCAAAGAAAAACGAAACCAATATTATAATAAAGTTTTTTTAAATTCAAATTAATTTGTGAAATATATTTTTAAAACAAAAGCTTTTTTTGATATAAACTATGAATGTTATTAAATTGTATATTAATTTGTAGTTTAATGAGAAAAACATAATAGTAACAGAATTAAAAATGTTTATCCTATATAGATCTGGTTCGCGTTTATCATTTAACATCTTGCAACAAAAAACTAATTTATTTTTTACATCGATTCCTAATCTATTACAGATTTTATTTTGGATAAAAATTGTGGAAAACACTCTCTCAATTGACGCTGAACTCGCCGGACAGTTATGCAAATGCACGACAAAATTAAGGTTATAGGCAGCTTCGAGCTGCCTATGAATTAGAATATCAATAAAAAGGTTTTCTATTTATTTTATTGTCCTTCATAGAAAAGACCAATTTTTACCGGTTTTTTCCGGAAAATATCGGTTTTTATCATTGGCATGGACTTTATCAAAAAAATGTGGAATTTTGCCAATCCTGACTTGAGCATATTTGTTTGTATCACATTTAACACCAATAATTAAAATATCGGAGATTATTACATCAGTTTTTACGCTGTTTATGTAAACGTAGACTGACATGGACTGTTGGGGTTACTAAACCCGATTAATGGTGACGTGTAAACGTAGTCCAAGAGAGATACGTATAGGTAGTTCCTTTCATGAAAGAAAGAAATGAGATCTAGCCGCTACGAGCGTGAGAAAACCCGGGGAGGATGTGCGTGCCTGTGCAATGTATTTGTGTAATATGTAACGTATGTTGTTAAAGAAAACAAACAAAATGAAAGAAGCAGATTTACATGTTAAAGTCTGATTATTGTTGTTTCTCACCAACGAGGTCCAAGTCATCTCCGCACTGCCCCGTGCCGCTTCCGCGTTTTTTCTTTTTCTTGCTCTTGCCGCTACCTCCAGCGCTGCCACTGCCGTTGGCCGCTGTTACCGAGGTGGCGTTTATCGCCGCCTCTTTCACCGCAGCGCATTTCGCCGACGCCTGTCGCGCATCCTCCATATTCGTTGTCTCGGGTCTCACCTTGGTTAGGGTGACGCTGGTACCCTTGAGATTGATGCCGTTCTCCGGTATCGGTTGGCCGTTTGTCATCTGGCTGATTTGGATATTGGCGAGCTCGGACAAGGACGACGCGCAATCTGGCTGCGCGCTCAATCGGCTGCGCAACTCCGCCAAGCTCGACGATATGACGCCGTTCGCGTGTTTCACGCTCAGCTGACCGCAATCGGTCGTCGTCGTTCTGCCCGCCGACGACGACGATAGGTCGCCCTTGACTATGTAATCCGGCTTAGGCGGTGACGTCAGGCCCGCATTGATCGCCTGCTGCAAAGCCGGACTTCGGATCGTCACCATACCGTTCTCCGAAACCTTAATGATCGCCGCTTGCTGCGTCGGCGGCACTTTCATTGGTCCGAACGACGGGTTCCTGATAGTCACCATGTTCGTGCCGGGATTATGCAGTATCCGCGCCGGTTCATCCATCATGTGATCGCCCGTGAACGCATCACTGTTTTGCACCGGCGATGCGACTGCCGTGTTGCCCGAATTGGCTGAATTCTTATTTTTTTTCTTCTTCTTTTTACCGGTAGCATGATTTTGAGGCTGCGAATCCTTCGACGAATCTATGCAGAAAAAATATAATAAATAAATATCATTTGTAAACCATTAATAAAGAGATACAAACCAAAACATTAACTGAAAGATAAAGATTTTATATTGAAAAAAGCTCGTTTAGAAATTTATCTTTAAAGACAACTACAATTCCAATAATTAACAAATTGAAATTGATAAATTTTAACTGTTCATAAAGCAAAAACATGCTTGTTTGTTTTATACAAGTGTGTGCAAGATAGAATAAAAGTTTTAACCGATTAAAAGATCATATAATTATTATAAAAAGATCTGTCCTTACTTATTACAATTGTTTTCATTTTCCAGATTCATTGCTTGAATAGCAAAATATATTTATTTTTCTAGAAGACTTGAATATTGAAAAATTAGATATCGCAAGTTTAAATAAAGATTATTACTAAATTCTTATCTATAATATTTAAATAGGCCGATCTTATGTGTGCTTCTCCCATTATCTCATAGCAAATTCGATCACTCGCACTACACTGGATTAATGCACATTAAAGGCTGTTACATATAAACATATCTAAATACAATAGTATAACATAATCAGTTTAACGATAAAATTATTAATGCATATTCTGTTAAATGTGATAATATCACTATTGACTATTTATATAGTCGTATAAAATATTTATGTGCTTCTACGTTTAAATAACTTCATCTATAATAGCTTTTAATATGCATTAATCCAGTGTAGTGAGGGTGATCGAATTCACTATCAGTTTTTCTATACTAATTTCAATCTACCTTTCTCATTGGTTTTCGGTAGCAGGTCTTGCTTGAGCTTGCCCGTGTCCACCACTATAACATTTCCACCTGCCTGCGGACTCGCGTAGCTTGACTGAACGCCGCTCATCGGCGCAGCGATAATGGTAGTTTGCTTGGGCGGATTCACTGGTTTCGGCAAAGGAGCCGTTTTGATTGGAAGCGGTTTCGGTGGCGCGTCGACTTTCGTGATCGTGATGCCCGGTGGTAACTTAAGATTTTCGATGTTGATCTTGGAATTCGGCCCAATGTCTTTAAACTGACTACTAAGCGATGGCGAACTAACTCGTTCAGAACATGTATTTTGGACCTCCGTGGGCGCACGTTGTTGCTTACTTACGGTAGTTTGATTCGTTTTATTTACATTATTACTTTTTTGAAAATCATTCTTATTCGATACGTTCTTATTATTCGCATTATTATTTTTATTGCTCTTATTGGTGTTCGATTGCGGATTTTTATCTTGCTGCTGCTGTTGCTTCTTCGCTTTCTTACTAATCGCGGATTCGCTTATAATCTGATTCTGCTGCTGCTTCTGCGACACCGGCGTCTGAGGAGGAGTACTCGCTTTATTCTGCTTTTTGTTGGTCGCATTTTGTTGGTTCTTATTCTTATTCACCGTGTTTTGTTGCTGCAGCACGTTTTCCTTGTTTTCGGTATTTCTTTTATCTTTCTTTGATTTGGAATTTTTACCTTCGTTAACGCTCTGCTGTTGGACCTTCCTCTCATCCACCTGTTTACCATTTTTCGACTTGTCATTATTCGCTTGTTGCTTCAAGTTCTTACTGTCGCTGGCTTTAGTCTGAGTCTGTTGCTTCGAATTATTCGATTGCTGTAACTTATTTCCCTGTTGCAAAGGATTATTGCTGTTAATCGCTTTGATCTTTTTCTTCTTTCCGTTGTTACTTTGACTTTGTTCTTGCTCCGACTTGTGAGAAGGCTCTTTAGTTTGTCCATTCACCAACGTAAATAGAACCTTATCCTCAGCCGGGGTTTGGCCTTTTAGAGTGATCGTGACCGTAGGTTCAGCGCTGTTCGAATTTATTTCTCTCCTAATAGTAACTATTTGCGGTTGAGATTCTGTATGTGCTGTATTTTCGGTTTCCTTTGCCTTGGCTTCCTCCAATTTCTTCATTTCCTTCTTCAATTTTTTCCTCTCCTTTTTCGTTAACTTCTTGTCGAGTAAGTCAATGTCGGATAGTTTATTATTATTTGAATTATTTTTCGTACACGTAATATTATTAATACTTGCTGGTGGCTTGCTGCCTTTATTGCTATCAACTTTATCGTTTTTCACGTTACTCTTAGTCCCTTGGCTAGAATTCGTATTTCGTACTTCGCACTTTTCCGTGCTATTAATACTCTTATTTTTTGCGTTTGAATTCGCAGACGCCGTCTTTGTTTTGTTACTCAAATTAGTAATACTATTACTACCACAATTATTACTATTATTGCTACAAACTTCTTGCTTATCCTTTTTTCTATTATTTAACTGTTTTATCGTGGGTAGAGATACTGATGGCGACGTTGGCAAAATCGAAACTTCCGGTAAATTACATTGAGGCAATAATCTTTGAGGTACGGGCTTTTGAGGGTCGACAACAGTGATTGTCACCTCTGGTGTCTTTTTCTGTAATTCTATTAACTTTTGTCTCTCCGCTTCTTGTCTGTCCTTTTTTAACTTTTCTTCAAGCTGCCAAAGAAATAAATATTAACGCTATATAAAATTAAATATGGAATATAGCATAATTAATACTTGAACAAACCTTTCGTTGTTTCTGTCTCGCTTTCTTTTCAGCCTTCTTGTTGTCTTTCTTCCCGCTTTGATTACCTTCGATAAACTCCAACAACTCTTCTAAATCTCGCTGATCTCGTTGATCATACTGGACTGTGGACGTCGTCGAAATTGGAGTATTTGATCTGAGAATTGAATTTGCCACGGTTTTGGTTTCGGAGTTGGCATTAGAAATCGACGATTCCGACGGACTTTTCTGCGGACTACATCCAGCTACGACGGTCTTACACTTTTTCGCTTTTTTCTTCGTAAGAAGCTGTCGCAGTCGTTCCCGCATTTCCTTATAGTTTCGACTCACCGGCGCAACTGACGGCTAGAAATAACGCATTTATTAATCCTCGCCGTTTCTTCGAGTCGAACAAACGTCTTCACATGATTTCTTTCAAAATCTAACTCACCATTCCATGACCAAAAACCTCACAGTAGCAACAATCGCAGTGTCTTACATTAGCATCTCTCTGTGCGGAGCTACTAGTGGAACATGAGTCCCCCTGACTGCTCCCTGAATCAGAACAGTCTCCATCTCCTAAACTCACTGAAAAAAATTAAAATGTAATGTAGCGCACAAGTGATAAGTACAACTTTAACGGATATACACAATATATTTACTAACAATCGTTACATGACATTCTCTTGATATGCTCGACGTTGGCTTGCTTGTGGCACGCATGCGGTGTATGATTAAGTGGGCGAAGCCTGGGGTGAGAACACGGACCTGTGTTTTTCGTCAGATCCGGTAGCGGTCCGTGGGCATGCGAATGAGTGTTACCTATGATTGCGTGAAGAAAAGATGTACATGAACATGCATGTACAATAACAAATGTGACAAAGACGCAGAAAAGAGATTAATCGATGCGACGACGGTACAACATAGGAACGACTCGCTACTTACACCTACCCTGATGCATGCTGTGATTGTGAGTTTGCGTTGTAGAATGTCTTGTTTGAGTTTGGGCGGATTGCGTGGAACCAGTCTTTACGATGGGTTTCTGGCTCGGTTCTGGATTAGCCTTTACAATAGAAGTCGGTGATGTCGCTTTAGGACGACCATTCGCTACGACCGTTTCAGGTATGGCTGTTTTTAAATACATTATACATTTAACATAGACATAATTTTAATTGGTTGACTAAATAATAAGTGAACTAAATAATAAGTGAAAATCCAACAAAAATATTTTACATCGCTTACATTTAGGCAAACAAGGACATATATCCCATTTGCGTCTCGAATTCAGCAGACAAGGACAGGGCGGACTTTCTAGCATTTCCTTTTTCCTTTCCGCTATTTCGTGTGCGTGTTGATAAACACACAGACAAGGTTCCGATTCGGGTGTCTTGGAGCCGGTATATTTATGCAAAGCATCACGCATCGTCTTTTTGTCTTCATCATTCAAATTATCTAGTTTCTTTTTAACTGCGCTTAGCGTCGCTGCACAACTTGCAGATATTTCTGAAAACATATTTATCTATATTTTTACATCTCTGAAACATCTCTTTCACACATTATTAATTCATTTTATTCGCTTACCTGGATATCCATTACTAAGGAATGGAAAAGAATTTATCTCGTCCTTCTCAACATTTTCGTCTTTATGTTGTGTATCCTACAAAAAAATATATTGTTATTAGTGTAAATTACTTTCAAATAAAGTTTTATAAAAAGTATAATCATTATATAAAAAGATTATATATATATATATTTTTTTTTAAGTTTATATTCTCAGACTGATGTTAGAAGCATACATTAAATAGATAATATATTTTTACTATGTTTTACTTTAATATATATAGAAAAAGAATATTAAAGAGTTAAAAGTGTGGGGGCTGTGTATGCCCCTATAAAAGCGACAGCCCGGCACCACATTGTTGCTGCGCGCGCGCAAGCGCTCTTTCTCGCGAAAGTACTTGGTCGTACGAATAACAATATATAAACAAATTCGGCAAGAACATCTAATGGCCAGACGTCGGGGCCAGACGTCGGCACACATAGAGGAGTCACCATCCTGCTCAACACAACCAACCGTAGATGGTATTTTTGGGGAAGACGTTCACACTCCACTTTCCATTACATCCCAATAGATCCATACCCCCAAAAAAGAAACATGGAAAGATGAAACATTATGAATTAGTAAGATTTTAAATGTAATTTCTTTACCGTACGGTCTATTCCAATTTCATTGCATGTATAACATTCGCATTCTTTTCCATTCTCAAGTCCATTCTCTGCGTCACTAGAATCATCATTGTGAGTTCTAAAGTCAGAATCATTGATATATTATAAAAATAAATAAAATTCAAAATATTACAGTTCTTCAGGTACCTACGTAACATACCTGACCGATCTGATGGCGTATTGCGCTAACTGACATGTTGCACGTGTGTAATCGTAACAGTTAGAATCACTTTGTCCAGCGGAGTCCATTTCGGTGGCGGTCAATGCCCCAGCTATGTCCGCTAACTTTTGATGCTGAGCTTTATTCCAATCATCTAACAATATTTGAACTATCTCTATGCTCGATGGCATAGCTATGGAATCCGAACTAAAATCCAACACTGGACTTAAAGGTGGACTATCACTTCCAGATGTATGCGCAATGAGCGACGAAAACTGTCCGTGGATCTCTTGCATTTCACTGAAATATTGGATCGAGATGGTTAGAAAAAATCATGGAAAAGAATTTTGTCAGAATTTTTTTGTATATGTGTATTTGTATATCTTACTTTCCGATATCAGATGTTTTGTTTAACATACTACGCTCCATAAATTTACGTGTTGCTGTAAACAATTCCCAAGCTTCTCTAATTTGTCTAAGTCTCGTCATACGAACGGCTTGTTCTGCACTAAAACCATACTTTGTTTATACAATCCTATTTTTGGATCTTCTGCTATTCAACTCCGTCGAGTTGTTCGAAATAATGACAAGAACAATATAATGTTCTTCAACTTACTTATATTTATCCATCCATGGCTCCGTCTCAGGCCATAAATTACCGATTCTCGTCATCTCGTCGTCAAAAGATAAATATCTATGAACAAGAGCTTGATATTTGGAGCCTTTCAACGGTAGAAGTTTCCTCAACTACAAATGCAAACGTGCACGTTTAAATTTACCAAGTCGCAAACGGTATTGGATGTCTTCAATAAAATATTTAGTATTTTACCTGACCAATAAACGTAGGTAAATTGTTTTGCACTAAAGCGTCATTATATACATAAATCTGATATAACTTTTTAATAAAGCAGTCCCACGTCAAATTAAAGTTGAGGCACTTTTTTAATGGTTTTACTAATTCAGAAATCAGAATTGCTGTCGATACGAGAGCGTCATAATCATTCAAGAGACCTATATCGTGAAAGACCCAGATAAATTTTATATCTATCATATAATAGGTATTTTGAAATTTTTGTTTATAAAAAGTGGCACCAACCAGTGAGGAAAATTTCAGCAAAATTCACGCTACGATCATGTAGAAGAGCGAACAAACGGATTTTTACTTCTATCACAAATTCTTGCGCTTGGCTCACTAATCTCATAAAAAGTTGGTGGGAATCTCTTTTGCATAATCTATAACAAAAAACACTATTATGTAACGGTTCGTTCAACAATAATGGAGAATTCAATACATAATTTCAATACGTAAAAGTTTCTTACTGGATAACAGTATTGTGCATATCGGTAGTGAATTTGCCACGATAAGATTGCGGAGAGTCTAATATATGATTCATTTCCAGAGCGACACTAAAGTTAGCACGTATATGCTGTCGCAATTCTGTCCACAGGTTTTGGAAGTTCATAGCCTTTTGTAGCTCCTCTCTAAACATGTCTCTGCACATATACAAAACACTTCCAATTAATATCGCATTCTTGCTCCTCCTCTTTCTTCTTAAGACTCTAACTGTTGTCTTTACCGTTTAGCTTTGTAGTCAGCTGTGTTATCACAGGAGCACGACTCTTTTCCAAGACGTGACTGACTGTCCATAGCTGCTGCAGAGGAGTATAGTTTGGCGAGTGCATCAGTGCTTACTAGAGACGACTTACGACGATCTTCATCAGCCGCTCTTGCGCCTCTGATAAACGCATCGATCACACGTTGATCGGTTGTCCCACACTATAAATAAAATATTTAATAGAATTATTTACACAATAAAATTTGTATCCACAATAGAGAACTGACTTTAAGCTGAGTTTAATTTACGAAATTAATCAAGATTCTTGTTTATAATATAAATATTGAAAAATAACTATTAGGAATTCTTAATTTAAAGATTATTAAATAGATTGGGCCTATACATGTCTGTTCACGTCACTATAAAGGTATACACACACATCAAGTATATATTATCATTCATAGTATAAAGATTTTGGAAATAATGTAATGATAATGTATGTTATACTTCTGTCATATAAACAAGACAGTCCTTATTATCGCCAGAACTGATACAATATGGTTCAGTCTGCTAGGATACTGATTTTAGGATAATCGACGAAAACTGCTGTGGCATAACACAAACATCTATGCATCAGTCTATTAAATAGAGACATCACTGACAAATGCTTTCCAAGAGGATAATACCAGAGTTGTGCGTTTATGCTAAAATATATATAGTAGTCTACATCTACGCGTAGACAATGCGAATTATGTTTAACATGTCATCTATGTAAACAATCAGTAATTTATGAATTATCAGGCCAGTGTTGTGCCATAGATTTCATGATTATGTCTACATGGATTGTTTACATATTATCTACGTGATGTTTAGACAGACTTTTTTCATGTAGACAATATAAACAATGTAAACTATTATAAGTTGGATAGCATAATGCAAAGGAAAGGCAATTAAATTATAAAATAATAAACGTATTTAACTGTGATATTAATTATGAAGATATTTAATAGTAATTGCAAGTAAGAAATCGAAATTGCAAACAAAATGCAACTCTCCGATATCTGATAATCCAATAAATTATTGGTTGTTTACATAGATGACACGTTAAACACAGCTTACATTGTCTACGTGTAGATGTAGACTACTATATTTTACGCATAAACGCCCAACCCTGTATCAGACATCGGAGATTTGCATTTTGTTTGCAATTTTGATTTCTCAGTTGCAATTACAATTAAATATCGTCATAATTAATACTACATTTAAATATATTCATTTTATAATTTAATTACTTTTCCTTTGTATTTTTTTTAGGCCCTGCGCCCAATGGAGAAATATTAGATATTAGGAATAGGAATTAAAATTTTAAAATCAGTTTCCTCAATGAATATTGAACATAACGCACAATGGATATATATATATATATATTAATAAGATATATAAGACATAAATGTGTTATACGAAACACAACATAACTTATTATTTATCTATAGTGGTCATTGAGGAAACTGATTCTAAAACTCTAGGTTTGTTCGCGTCGCCATGCCCCAACATGCTTCTACTCACTCCAATGCACTCCAATTGGTTGGCGTCACCGGAATGACCGGAATCAACGTATTGGAGTGCATTGGAGTGAATAGGAGCATGTTGGAGCAGGTGACGAACAAACCTTCTAATTCCTATTCCTAATATCTAATATTCTTCCATTGCGCAGGGCCTTATGCTATTCAATAATACTTATAATAATTTACATTGTTTATATTTGAGGTCTGTTTTCTGTTCCTGAACTGCTGCACTAGTTCAGAGTTTATCTTTTTTACTCCACATTGGAAGGAAAAAGATAAACTCTGAACTAATGCAGCAGTTCAGGAATAGAAAACAGACCCTTGGTCTACTCTTTTTCGCTGCACTTCTGAACTATTGCAATAAGTTAGAATAAGACAAATATATTTTCTTTCATTCGAACTTATTGCACTAGTTCAGAAGTGTAGCAAAAAAGAACAGACCACTTGTCTACATGAAAAAAGTCCGTGTAAACATCACGATAGATAATATGTAAACAATCCATGTAGACTAATCTTGAAATCTATAGCACAACCCTGAATAATACCACCTATATGCAATATCAAAATTTTTATATTAATAGACAGCGTATATTAAATTCTCGAAAAGAGTAAAGTATTGCAACCGACTGAGTCTATGACCAAATTTTTTACTTCAAGAAGGTTAACAGTGGAACCTCTTTCCGTAGATAATTCGGACTGCGGCGAGCGTCGGTCTTGGAATCATATAAAAATCATTCTATCGAAGTTAAACCGATCGACGACGTCGACGGCATTCCGACACCGTTCGCGCCAGTTGGCGCAAAACGGCAGAACGAGGACGACGTACCCCGGTGGGATCGTAGTCCGCGACTGCGGGGAACACGCGGGCGTCCCCGTTCTCGTGATCGCTCGGCGCCTCCGTGTCCCGGCGCGACCACGCGGAATCGTCGCAACTACCGACGGCGACGGCGTCGTTGCAGCATTGTTTCACCGCCGTCGCTGTTGGACCGCCGTCGTCACCCATCGCTCCGGCTATGCCGCTTTCCCCAGTGATGATGGTGGCGGCGGTGGTGGTGATGGTGGCGGTGGTGCTCTTCTCGCGTCGACCGTCCTCGCCGTCGCTACCGCTCATGACAGCGCCGCTACGCCCGTCTCGGTGACACGCGCGTCACGACGCACCGTACTCCAGGCAACGGCCACGGAATCGATGCGCAACTGTATCACGGCCTTTACCCGGAACCGCGTAAACACCGCAGGTTGCACATTCGGTCGACACTCGCAACCCCTCTCAATATGGCGTCTCGCGTGCGACCGTCCAGTACGCGCAACCGCGCATCGACCACGGTCCGACACGGTGGCGCAACACCGCGGCGCGGTTTAGAAGCGAACGTCCTCTCCGCCTCCGTTACCGGTCGATAAGGCAGGTCGCTTGTTGTTTTGCACTTTTTGCTCCTCCTTTTGGCTGCGTTCAGAAATCCTACTCGACGGGTAGAGTAGCCATTGGGTGGATTCCGTAAAGCGCATATGCGCGCATTTTTCTATAATAAACGTTACGTATGCTATAGAAATATGCGCGCATGTGCGCTTTACGGAATCCACCCTTTATTGACCAATCAGGACAAAAAGAACAAATATTTCTTTATCATGATTGGTTAACAAACGCTACTCTACCCATCGAGTAGGATTTCTGAACCCAGCGTTTCGAGGTCTACAATAGGGGCTGCCGGCTGCGGTCCACTTGATGCTACAAATGCTTTGAAGCATTC
>NJRP01000313.1:104358-119320 GCA_003063835.1 Aphaenogaster floridana
CGGTTATTCCATTGGAATTGCCGAATCGCATTTGTTAATTTTGCTTAACGACAAATGCGATTGGTCAATTCCAATGGAATAACCGGCCAGTTAAGTTAACCGTGGTTGGTGAAATTGGCCCTTATTCTCCAAATCTAACTTTTGATCTAACTTTTCTGACTCGGGTCGGGGTCGAGTCAGCAAATCCAAAACGCTATTAGTCTGATACGGGCTTTATTTTGTTGGGGAAATTCGATTAGTTTAGAGCGCATCGCGCGTCAGCATTCCTCTGTGCCTATAGGCGCGTTCAGCAGACACAACTGTTGAGTTCGTCTTATCAACACTCTGCGTTGATTGGTTGGTTCTAAAAGTAAGAGCCAATCACGTTCGATTGCTACTGAGCGGCGTGATCTGCTGAACGCGACCAATAGCGGCTAAGTTCACGGTTGTTCGACCGATAACTCGCACGACGGCCATGTTTTAGGACGCGTTTACCAACCACCGCGTCTCGCGAGCGAGTTAATATTTTCCGATATTTATTCGAAATTGCATTTGTAAAACAGGCGTCGCGATGCCGTAGGATCATCGCGCGCCTGTCAACAGAATTTCTCCGTGTGTAATTAATACTGCGCGCCACCGTCGTACAGTCGATACGCGTCTTTCGCTACGGTGGACGTGCGCCCAGTGCATCCACAGCCAACTTCAGAGGCGTGTCATGTTTGCGCTCGGCGCGTTGCTTCCTGATCGGGATCGTCGCGTTTCGTCGTCGGGAATCTATGAAAGATGCTGTCGTTAGGCCCGAAAAAGGACGGCGGACCCAACGCCAAATTCTTCGAGGCGCCGGAAGTCCTCACTCAGCTCGACGGTGTTAAGCAGTGGCTGCTCAAGAACTGCAAGAAGGTACGCTCGTTCGTGCGAACATGGATACCACCCGGCGTCGTAAACTCGTCGCGGTGTCTGCCTGCGACTTCGCTTCTTCTCTCACGGCACGCGCTATCGCCGATCACAATTCTTCGCACTGGGGATCGGTGTCTTTTAAAAAGAAATTTCAGAAAAAAAATTTTACCAAGATTCTCGCGCTAATATATCTTTTATAGCACTGACGCGGACGCGAGAATCATTCCGATGACTGTACATAATCGTGAAATTTATTAATCGTTTATTTATCGCTTATATATGCATTTATATATATATATGTATACATATATGTACAGTGAAAGCATGAAATCTGTACTTAGGCACACTTATATATAAGTATATATAATTACCAAATTTTACACTTTTATTATAATGTGTATATGTATATATATATATATATATACATATATATATATATACATATATATATATATATATATATATGTATATCTTTGAATGAAAGCAGTAATTGAGAAATCCATAATTTACAGAAAGTATAATTTTGATTATAAAACAAAAGTAGTATTTTTATCTATAGACTTCTACTAATTTTTTATATTGATTATATGTATTGATTGTTTGGTATTGATTACATGCAAGTATGTTTGTTTTATAATTTTTTGTAATGTTTTTTTTATAGTATGTACAAACGGATCCGCCCACTAATAAGAGCTTAGCCACATTGCTGGTACAGCTTCTGCAGTTCCAGGAGGATAATCTCGGGAAAAATGTATCAAAACCATCTATGACTAGGCTTCCAGTATGTAAAATATGCATTACGAATAACAAAAGTGACATTAAGTATATCTGAATCCATTATTTACGAATTGAATTTTTACAGATGAAATGCTTCCTGGATTTTAAGCCTGGTGGTGGTGTGTGTCACATATTAGCTACTGCTTATCGTTTCAAGCAGGAGCAAGGATGGCGACGCTTTGATTTTCCTGGTGGAAAAGTAACTGTTTAATGCTTCTTTTATATATACCTTTTGCAGAGAGATATCTATCTTTATATAGTATTGATACTCCTGCTTTTTATATAAGGATTACACAAACGTGAAACTTCTCATTGATTAACGAATTGCTGTTATTACAGTCAGGATCCCGTATGGATCGTACAGTGGACATGCTGATGGCAGCGGAACGTACTTTAATACAGAATAGATGTATGACTGTACCAAGTATTTTCGTGAGACCGGACGTTGACAAGAACACAGCTGCAAAAGTAAAGGACGTGGTTAGGAAGCATCAGGGGACCGTGGTTGAGAATGAAGCAGATGCTACACATATTATCTATCCTCCAGTAGATCCAATGGAGGAGGAATACGCACGACCCTGTATGAGACGCGAGCGATCGGTTCTAATTCACTGGTACTACTTTCCAGACAGTTATGATTCTTGGCAGACATTGGATCTTCCATGGGACTATCCCGAAGGAACTTATACAAATACAAATTCAAGGTGCATAGATATTTGATAATCTTTTATCAACGATTAATCTTTAATTAACGATTAATTGAAATAAGTTTTGAGGGAGAGAGAGAGAGAGAGAGACTATTTAATTTTATTTTTACTTATATATTTAATTTGTACGTAAATGCTAAATATAAATATGTTAAATAAATTCTATAATTTTCTAGATCAATGTATAAAGTATCAGCTACATGGGCTTTAGACTTGGATCAATATAATGAGTGGATGAGCGAGGAAGACTACGAAGTAGACGATAGTGGTCAGAAGAGAGTACACAAGTACAGGCTCTCGGTGGAAGATTTGATGGCACAGCCATCTCATCCACCGCCCGCAAAGAAACCTAAGAGGAAACGATCGCCTAGCCCACCTCCAAAGCTCGGCAAGCGTAAGAGGTACGAAGATTTCTGATAGCGAAATAAAATTTCAAACGGGACTTCGCTCACCTTCGATTTCGTATGTTGTCGTTTTTAGTAGTAGAGCACCGTCGGGTATCCAAAGCGCTTCTTCCGCGTCATCGGCAACAGTCCCGAAAAAATCGCGCGGCGCTGAGGAGGAGGAAGATCTGACTCAGGGAATGGAAGATCCACCTGCCGAACCTCGCATTGTCGAGGTAGTCGCTACGCCCACGAATCCACCGATCACAGGTCAAGGTAATGCAACAACGGGTAACTCCACGTTGGCATCTACTGGTAGTAAAAAGCAAGATAGTGAACTTCAACCTCTCAAATCTGGCAACTTGACCGATCTTGATGAACAAATGGAAGGTATGTGAGAAAATCTTAGATAATTAAGTAGGGTGTTTATTACCTGGAAAACATGGAATTTTCAGAGGATTCTTTTTTGCCTTGAAAATTAGATATTTTCATGGAATTTTATTAGCACTCAGAAATATTTTTGGAATTTTTTTAAAATTTAAATTCTATCTTTCTGAAAAAATTGTTTCTTTAATTTTTTTTTGATAATGCAAAATGTCGACAATTGGTTAGCAATAAATTTGACATACACATCCGCGTATATTCACGTACATTCTTGTAATTTGCAAAAATTCTCTAATTTTACCTGAAATTTTTAATAAAAATACCTGAAAAATCCGGGAATTCTCAGGGAATTTTTTTACACGATTTAAGTAAATATACCTTGTTAAACTTAGGTTGGTGATGTAATATCGTAGCGACATATATTGACGACATCAGACTATAGTTGGAAATGTTTTCAAGTTAATTTAATGAACTCTGAACTAAAAGCTATTGATATCGCATAGGAGACAAAGGGAGCTCTCAAGGTGGCCAAGATAGAGAAGAGAGAGATACTAGTAAAGAAAGGGGTGAAGGTGGCAAAGGCGATGAACCGGAAGACAATGTGACAGAGCAAACACATCATATCGTTGTTCCTAGCTACTCTGCATGGTTTGATTATAATTCGATTCACACCATAGAGAAACGGGCTCTGTCGGAATTCTTCAATGGTAAAAATAAATCCAAGACTCCGGAAATTTATCTTGCGTATCGGAATTTTATGATTGATACCTATCGATTAAATCCAACGGAATATATTACATCGACCGCTTGCAGGTAATATACGTAATATATCTAATTCTTAAATGTGTGTATGTAAAACGATTATGTTTTTATTTGAATATAAAAATAGAAAAGACAATTTCCCCTTTACATCTGTATGGAAATCATTTTACAGGCGAAATTTAGCTGGAGATGTATGTGCGATTATGCGCGTGCACGCGTTTTTGGAACAATGGGGGCTCATTAACTATCAAGTAGACGCAGAGTCCAGACCAACGCCAATGGGACCTCCACCGACATCACATTTCCATGTTTTGTCCGATACGCCGTCCGGTTTGGCACCAGTCAATCCAAATCCGCCAAAAACACCGCAGCCATCCGCTGCGAAGATGTTGCTCGACTTGGAAAAGAAACCGGCGAGCGTCCCGGGCGCCCTGGGTGTAGAAGAAAAGGTTTCGGCGGGCGCGATGGCGAACTTTGGTCTGAAAATCGACCAGTATTCGAGAAAACCGGCAGTCCTAAAGAACAAACAAGCTGCAGGTGCCACGCGCGATTGGACAGAACAGGAAACGCTTCTGCTATTGGAAGGATTAGAATTGCACAAGGATGACTGGAACAAAGTATGCGAACATGTGGGCTCGAGAACGCAGGATGAGTGTATCTTGCACTTCTTACGTTTACCTATAGAGGATCCGTATTTGGAGGAAGGCGGGCCTGAAGGATTAGGCCCGTTGGCTTATCAACCAATACCATTCTCGAAAGCCGGTAATCCTGTTATGAGTACAGTTGCTTTCCTAGCGTCGGTCGTGGATCCTAGAGTAGCCGCGAGTGCAGCAAAAGCAGCTATGGAAGAATTTGCCGCGATAAAGGACCAAGTACCGGCCGCATTAATGGATCAGCATTTAAGAAACGTCCAAGCTAGCGCTAATTCGGACGGTAATTCTAGCTATATATTATAAATTAAAAACTAAGGACTTATTTTTTAATGTGCATATAAATGTTTGTAATGTCAATTAATATCAATTATTTTTGTATCTTTATACAGGCAAATTTGATCCAGCAGCAGGATTGGCACAATCGGGCATTGCTGGCACAGGACCACCAGAACCACCTGACGATACAGCGGCTTCTACTGCGACAACAACCCCGTCTGTACCGGCAGGCGCGGCTAGCTCTCCTCATTCCACAGCACCGACTCCGGAAGCGAAGAAAGAAGAACAAGATAAATCTAAAGACGCCATGGAAGTTGAACAATCTCAGATAGATGTCACGAAGAAAGAAGACGAATCGAAAGAGGGCGAAGAAGACACAAAGCCCACCACTGATCCAGAGGCTGCTGAAGCGAAGGAAAAGAAAGATAAGGTAAACATATCACAGTGATGTGAATTGATTTATATTGTTATAAAAAAGAGGGAGGGGGAGAGAGAGTATCAAAATTTTTAGATAAGTGATGCAATGCCATGGATTTAAGCTTAATTTTTTTCACAGGTCGTAAGGGACGCTCAGCTTCAATCTGCGGCGGCAGCGGCGCTAGCGGCCGCAGCTGTTAAAGCCAAACATTTAGCGGCTGTGGAAGAACGTAAGATTAAGTCATTAGTCGCGCTACTAGTCGAAACGCAGATGAAAAAGCTGGAGATCAAGCTACGTCATTTCGAGGAGTTGGAAACTACGATGGAGCGCGAACGCGAGGGTCTTGAGTACCAGCGGCAGCAACTCATCACCGAGCGGCAGCAGTTTCATCTCGAACAGCTGAAGGCGGCCGAATTCAGAGCACGACAGCAGGCTCATCAACGACTGGCTCAGGAACAACAGCAGCAGCAACAACAGCAGCAGCAGCAACAGAATCAACAACATCCACCCTGGCAACCGCCCGGCGCGCAGCAGCAGCAGCAGCAACCGCCAAGTCCGCAGGCTCAACCGCAACAACAGCCTCCACCGCATACACCGCCACAGCAAACATAACTCTCTTTCGTAAGTTTAAATCTTTAAATAGTTAGTCAATCGTGAACTTTTACAAATTATATGACACATTATTAACGTTCCTTATTGGGTCCTCCTTGTTTCTCCGTTTTTATTTAATGATGATTATTTATCTCAAAGTTACAGATCGCTTCCACGATTATGTATACAAAACAATTTCGCATTGCTTTGAAACATTTTCGTGCTTCGAGAAAAGAATAAATACAGTTTGCAAAAGTTTCTCCATATTTTTGATTTCTATTATATGGAACGCATGTATTAAAAATCATATGGGAAGAAATTATCTTTTTTTTTCTTTATACATTCTACATGACTTTTCACGTACGTGAAAAGAAGGAAATTTCTCGCGGAATAAATTTTGTATTACTCTTTTTCAATAATTATGATAAGAGTTATAAAAAACATACACACACTTGATATACATCATATGTATTATTACATATATTGCAGAATAATATGACATTTGATCTACAAAGCCTCGTTGTCTATCAATTCCAACACTAAGTCAGTCATAAGTCGAGCACATTCGGCGCCTCCGGGTGGCGGTGCTACTGCGATATTGTGTTTCTCCTCACTAGTTTCCGCGTTACTCGTTTCGTACAGATTCGGCGCTTCGTGACTGGCGCACGTGCTAATCGGTAGAATGTCCAATGCCAATCCCAATCCGAATCGTCCGCATCTCCGCATCTCTTCCTTTAATCTGTAATCGTTGAGTAGACGACAATATCGAAAAAACTGTGATCGAACTAAGCCTATATTTTTAAACTTAGAATAGAGAATAACACAAAACTGTAGGTAATATATCAATTTTTTAAAAATATAGAATCAAGACGATTTGCTTTTCGATTAAGGTATTCTCGCTTTTAGTTTCAAAAAATCAAATTTTTTGGCATTTTTTTATAGTTGAACCTTGTAGAATATAGCAGATTAGAGATAAGAGACTTAAAAATTTTTTTATTAACGTATAAACTGTAAAGTTTTAAATGCATTTTTCTTGAAACAACATTTTTCAAAATTGTTTCCACGATAACTCATAGTTTCAATCCGATTGAATTAAAATTTTTAGGAGATGTTCACGTGTTTTTCTTTCAGTCCAACCTACAATCAAATAAAAATTCTAACTTCTGTGCTATATAACCATAAGGCAGGTTGAAGGCACTTAAACTTTCCCAACCGGGGAAAACAACCAAAAAAAAAAAAAAAATTCTAACTTTTCGATTTTTCCGGTAAGAAAAAATCTCGAAAAAGAAATGAAAAAATCGAATTTTTCTTAAAACTTTGCCATTTTTTAACTTGGTTGTAGGTTGGACGAGAACTACACTTATATAGATTAAAAATTTTTATGAATTTTTTGTTTCCGATAATTTCTACATCTTAAATCATGGCAACAGTGAGCCGATATTTTTTTGACATATCCATACAGATTTGCAAATAATTGCCAAAAAAATCTTTTATGTTTGAAAAAATTTGTGAAGAACATTTAAAATCAAAGAATAAATGTACCAAGTTTTAATTTTATAGCTTTCATATTTTTTTAAAAATAAATTCCTAAAAAAAGGTATAAAAATGGTATTCAAAGCGAAAATATACGCCCTTAAACGATAAATTACTTATAAACGTGCGAATAGTGAATTTATTATAGTTTTGTTGCATACACAACTGAATCTCGACATTTACTTACAATTTCCACATAATAGATGGATCTTTCGGCGGCTGTTCCGGATTGAGGACGCGCAAGGAGGACATCAAATGGGAATGATAGTGCTGAAGAAGCTGTGTCATGTAAGCCCGCCTAACAACACCACTCGTACAGCAGTATAGCAAGTTCGCAAGATCAAGAGCGAGTGAACCGACCCGCGTCAGTTGAAAATCGACTAGATAAACGGCCTGCAGAAGCACAGTATTAAAAATCAAGTCTAGGAGGTTTCGCAGTGAGACGCATATCACATTCGTGCCAGCCAACATTGTCAGAGTCTCGAATGTGATTTATAGATCATAACGCGGGGTAAATATTCTTGCATCGTATATTTGACTGTTTGTATTTTTTATGGAACGATTTTATTGTCTGATTTTGTTTTGCTACGCCCAGCGTGAATGGAAAACTAAGTTGTTATGAGAGAGATGATTAAACACGCGTGCGAGTGTGTAACATGTACATTATACATCTTTTTTTTAAATTTTTTTCTCTCGGTTATTATGTAATTTTACGTTGCGATTTATTTGAAGGTTGACTGTGTCGGAGTTGATCTTAATTAATTAAATGTAATTATATATATAATGCAAGAATCTTTGCATCCGGCTGGGTCTAAATGTGATCACTTTCGCTAAACCGGAGTCTTTTTAATAAGATCGTAAATGGAAGAAACATTTAAATCATATAAGAATCTTATAAATTTATATAATAAAAATGTATGGAACAACAAAAGTGGTTTCTTGTTTCGTTATCTCGTATAAAAGATCTGAAAAGACGAAGGAAGATGATTATCATCATCCACGACGGTAATCATCTTTTATTGGACACATGCGACCTTTTATTGTAGATATATCAGACATGCAATGTGTATTGCGCTTTCCTAATTTACTTTTCTTACAAAATAAAAGATTTACCTCTGTATCTGAGCTTGTTTCATCCTGAAAGAGGATATTGTTGGTCCAACAGTCACCGTGACAAAATACGGAGAGAGGTCCTTGCGCGGAAACAAGTTCGCTCATAGTACGAAAAAATACGTTCTCGTTTAGGAAAGCTTGCAATTTCGTCATTATCTCCTGTCTTCTGCAGTCCATGTGCGAAGGAAGCGCTTCGGACACCATCGTGATGGCATTATTCACGGCCACGCGATAATACTGACGGTACCAATCTTCGTTATCCCGTCGAAATAACGTTTCTTGGATACCTTGCTCATGTTCCGGATTCGTTAAATTCGCAAACTCTTTTGGCCTTTAAAAAATAACATCTTTTTGCATTAAAACCAGAAGACAAAGATAGCGAAACAATGTAATTTGCGTGTACGTGCGAAAAAGGAAAATATTAATATTTTTGATTACAGCGATTCTCACAAACATCCAGTCTACTTCTAGAAAAATCTGATTGATTGTCTCGAGTTATCTGGAGTAACTTGTTATTTCTACAATTGAAGACAACTACAATTGAAGACTAGATGTACTTACTTGGATTCCCTTAACGTCAAGCTAAGCGCGTGAAAACCCGCTAGAGCTTTCAATACGTGTTCCAGATTCTGCACCTCCAATCCTTTCCGTCTATCTACCATCTTAAAGCCTCTCTCTCTCAAATCCTCCATGGCGATAAGATTGGTTCTAGCGGCATATATCTTGGGTACTCCGCCGAACACCCTTCTGCCGTTTAGCTGCAGTCTGTTCAGCGCGGGCCACACGTGCTTATAAAACACGACTTCATTCCTGAACAGTAACTCGCTTTTAAACGCCTCGCGACGTTTCTTGGATTCCGGCAGTATCTTATAAATGATAGCACACTCGTAATTAATGTATTCTTCGTTTTTCAGCAACTTGCGTCCCTTTGCCCGGACCCGATACAACATCGAAGTATAGTTATCTCCTCTTCCTGACCCTGGTTCTTCTTCTAAACTATCAATCTCCACATTGGGTTCGTCCTCGGTAATTAATTCGCGAATGTTGTCGAGCATGAGTTTATTGCTACTGTCGCCGCCGCTGTCCATCATCTTGACGGATCTGTCGGAAGCTTCAATCTCTACGACGATGATCCCGATATCTTCTCGATTTTTCCGGGTGGAACCGACTTTAACATCCTATACTTCACGGTAGACCGGAGAGTTGTGCCGACTGACGCAGGAAATGGGTATTTGAGTGGCGGAGCGGTTGGAGGGTTGCTACCTCCCACCGTTACCGATTTAATTTATTAATGATTTACGCTCCCCAACTTTAAGAGACAAGGACATTGATACATGTCAATCATATGCCTCATCGTTTAGATTCCCCGCTTTGATTCTTCAAAATGCGGCGCGGGTTCGTCGCGCGGTATATAGAATAATGATAAAAGAGCTTTCTTTCTAAATTGGTATATTACAGTTTTGTACAATAGAGGAATATATAATATATTCCTAAAAAGATTTCTATCTTTATTTGCGTTGGGTAACAATTTACCGATTAAACTGAGAATGGTAAGTAATTGCATTAAAAAAATGTGATTATCACATTTTTACATCTCAGTAAGATATTTATATTACACTTAGCGATATAATTTATGTTCCCTCGCTCCTTAAGAGTGAGGAAATTGACCCACGCTCATAATTAGTTGAATCTACCAGCTGAACAGTCTGCAGAAGCATGGTATTAAAAATCAAGTAAAAATCTCGCATTATGCTAGCCAACATTGTCAGAATTTTTAACATGATTTGAAAATATTCTTTTTGCGACAGAATGGAAAAAAACAAGAAAAATATCTAATAGACGAGAAAATAGAAGTACAGATGAGAAAGGTAGCGAGGTTGGATAAAATACAAAGTAAAGCGTAGTTATACAACACAGGAGATAGAGCGAGAGAAAGAAGAGGAGGAAGATTTAATATCCATTTTCATCAATGTAGATTAATCTCGGTTTAACTTATACTCTATCTTTTTCTAATTGTCAGAACTAGAAAAAGATAAAGAGCAAGTTAAACCGAGATTAAAGTTATTAATCTACATTGGTGGAAATAGACGTTAAAGAGATAACAACATGGACATGGAAAGATGAAAGATTTTCAGAAAAATGGAAAAAGACAATCTCACCGATTTTTACCGCATCGATTATGCTGGGCCGAAAGTTGTAAAATAAACATATATATATATACTAATTTTATTTTCGAAGAACTAATTCTCATCAGAGAGCTGTAATTGGAGTACGTCGTTACCCACTAAGCTAATTAATATATTTTCCTGGTTAGAAGTAAGGGATATCGTTTTGTGAAACTTTTTAGCCATTTCCCCAGCTCCTTCTAGATTATGGAAAGTGACGTATTCCAGGAGTGTCTAGAAGCAAATGCAACGAGGTTAATAATAAATCAATTGATGTTGATGTCTAATGTAAAAAACATGTCCACTTACGAAAATCGCTGGCACGTGTGCTTGCGCTAAACACAATTCGAATATTTCGTTAATATATTCCGTCGTAATGGTATGGCTATCCTTGATTAAATATGGCGAATGAACTAATGACGATATAATTTCTACCGCTTTGTCGAAATTATCTCCACGTAGCAACAATACTATGATACTGCCCATCACTGTGTTGGACACCAAGAAATGCTGTATCCTTTTGGTATTCTGAATCTGTGTTAAAAATAAAATATGATCATACATTATGTCAATAAATCTAATCATAAAAATAAAATCTCATAACTAGTGACTTTAATTTTAACGATTAATTCTGTTTAATTTGGAATCGACATAATTCTTTTACTTCTTCTTCAATCGCGTATAGCTCGGAAAATATTAAATGTATCGATTTGTTAAGCAAGAACAAAATCCGTCGGAGAATCAATTAAATGTAAGTTTGGGTAAATTGTGGGACACTCTATGTAATTAATAAACGTAATATTAATTACTTGTATATGTTCCCAGATAGTGAGCGCCATCCCCGCGAATTGCGCATTCAATGGAGAATCGGGCTCGGGTTTACAATGTACGCTCATCAAGTGCAATATGTTCTTCAATAACTGTTCCCTGTCCAGATGACCGAACATGACCATGTGCGACCAGAGTTTTGGTATATATTGCGTGGCGGTCTGCGCGGGATGTAATTTAAGAGCTTCCAATATAGCACTCATTACGTCAGGTTCCGGTATAGTCACGTGCGGTACAAGCTTGCTGTAGAGCTTGAAGAACGTCTCGAATTCTTCCGTTGTCAAAATTAATTCCAAATACATTCGGTAATAGGAATGTTCCTAAGGAAGAATATTAGCTATATCAAATGCGTAATATAATATATATTAATTAAATAATTAAATAACGTAATAATTTCAAAAATAGCAAAACGCGAGATATAATGTAATAAATATCAACGTTTTGCATCTTGTAAGAAATTTAAGTATTCTAATTCTCAGCAAGTATCATAAATCCTGTTCAAATAATGCCATTAAAAATATTGAAATTTAAAGATTTTTTAAGAGAATGATGTTAATCGTTTTATATATTTCTTTATACATGTTTTTTATATTTTATTATTAATTACAAAAAATAAAATTATTTCATGGCATATAACGTTTCCTGGACAGAATGCTATGTTTTGAGAGTTTAGAAACTTACTTTGTAATTGTTGCCGATAAACTTGTAATTTTCACCGGTGAGAAGAAGTTCGTTCACCATTTCACCTGCTTGACGATTACAGAACTGTTGCGACGCTATTTTCATCGCGGTAACGAAGAACTCTAAATCTTTCTCATGTTGAATGGTGAGGGTCTCCTTTTTCAAGGACTCTAAGATTTTCACAAAGCTGCTGTATGCCGCATCATCTGTTTCAGCGAATAAACTCGTGAAATTCGGCAGGTACACACATGAAATCTTTGCGAGATAAAAGAATATGTAATTACCGAATCTATTTAAAATTCGCAGTAGATAATAATACGTGGTTAACGACGGCTTTAGCTCGAATTTCGCGATATCGGCGAGTATGTTACGTGTGAAATCCAGAGCTACTCGGTTGGTTTTTAGAACAGTCGCTACGCTGAGGGCGGCATTAAAGGTATGTATGTTTGGAGTGATCCCGTACCCAGCCATTGTTCTGTATATGTCCATTACCAGAGATTTTGATTTATCATCTTCTTGTCTTAACGCTGGTATCATAGACATGATACTATTGTATCCATCAATAGATAACGGTATATTTTTTCCTTGATTTTCCTGATACAATTGCCAAGCATTGTCCAGCTAAAACGACAAAATTATATTAAATTTTTATTGAAATTTATAATAATAAGGCTTAAAAATATACAATAAGAAAAAGGAAAATTAGGCAATAGAGAGCCAAAGTGTATAGTTGACAGAATGCAAACAAAATACATACTTCAGATTTAATTGATTTATTCGGTGATCAGGCGGCTTTATTAATAATAAATAAACGTACGTTTCAATCTAAAATTCTAGTTCTAATTTTGACCGTTTTTACTTTCTGACATTGTTATCCGCTGAAGGGAGTCCTGGATCGAAATATTTATTGTTAATTTATTACATTTATTGTTAATAAAGCTGTCCAGTCATCAGATAGACTGCCTAATTTTTTCATTTTCCTTTTTTTTTCTCATAGCGCATTTTTATGTTTCAGATATAAATCCATTTTAATTAAGTTGCACTTATCGATTTAAGATGCGTTATCTTACACTGTTGTGTTTAATTAAACCACATATCATCGCGGTATATGCAGCAGCTGCTACTGTGGGTTCTTGTTCCTTCAGAAATTCAAATAGTACATTGAGTTGTGGATAACTCCTGTAAAATACAATAAAATACAAAGTATTTAAAGCCGAATAAGAAAAATACATATTCATTAAAGATAATATATTCAATTTTCATAGACTCACATAAAAGTATTTTTATATTTCTGCTTAAGTTTATACCAACGACTCTCCAACAATTCATCGCTGATATGTTCACTGTTATTGTAAAAACACAACAATTCCAAGAGTGCCTGTTTCGTTGGTACTGTTATCTCACCTTTTAATAAATCGTATATCGTGATAGAATTGGCAACGTGACCATTTGATATCTCATATAGTAATGTTTCCTCCGTTACTTTACTTTCTTCTGTGTAAATGGGAGGTGGCACAAACGCCTACAAAAAACAATAATATGATATACCAACTAATTTAACTTGCATATTGATAATTAAAAGTAAGATATATGAATTGGCAATCAGATATAGATATAGTGCCATTCTTAATTAATGACACTACTTTTAATATAATAAATTACCTTAATTTCAGGATCTGCTACTTTATGCTGAAATAAATCGTGGTGTTGCTCACGAACCCACATCGCAGTCTTCCTTCCAGACTCTTTCGCCAAAGCATATGAGCGATTATGCAGTCCTGACAGCGGCGTCAAATAAGGATCGTCATGAAACTTATAATGTGGTGCTGTATAATCCCTGGATATTGTACTTTCCAAAGCCTATAAGACAAATCGTACGACACATTTATGGAAACATCATTCAAACAAATTTACTTCTACTTTTAAAAGTGAAATAAAGTATAAATTTCATTCACCTTGAGGATATCTGTTGGACTGCGTTCTATCCTGTTTGGAATATGAATATCCGAGGATGAGGCTGATGTTGCGGTTGTCGATTGCAACCGTATCATCAACTCCTGGCACAATTTCCTGCGAATGTTCAAAATACGAATGAAATTACTGAGTTACTATTCACTCTCCCTTAAATATTCTTTTAGAACTGTTTCAGAAATGTTTTTAAATAAATCGATATTCGATTGAATTAAATAATAAATGCAACATTCACATATACAGAAATTACGTTGATCATTCAAAATTATTGAAATGGTTGAAACTAGATTTACTTTCCAACATTCCGAAATTCTCGAGTATTCTCGTCGCATTGTTGATGCGTGTATAACGAAGTTCCGGTGATTTCTTGAAAGGATAATTGATCTATGTATATAAGTCGAATGAATTGTAACTCGTTACGTACCTACGCGAAATTCTCGCTAAAGAATTCATCGTGTCAATTGCAGAGGCGAAGGAAATTAAGCTTTTCTAAATTTTCTCTTCTCTCAATCTACAGCCGCAAGTTTGGAGGTTAGCTCATTGGAGGTTGTAAGGTAAGGTTAGGTTAGGGTTAAAGATGTATGTTGATGTATGTCAGACCTTCAAAAACAGCATTGCCATAATATTTTGCTAAGATGTTAATAATGTATTTCATTCCTACATATGAAATTTGAAGTTAATTTACCTTATCGTTTTCAAAAAAATTATAACGACGTAAGACGTAATATAGACGCCTTACGCCAGATTTTCAAAGATAACAGTATTGCCATAATATTTTGCTAAAGGGCCATCTACAATGAGTCGCAGTTGTAAGAGTCGTAAGAAATTGACCAATCACAGTCCA
>NJRP01000313.1:122538-132745 GCA_003063835.1 Aphaenogaster floridana
AGAAATTGACCAATCACAGTTCATTATTCTTCGATCGTAAGGAGAATAATGAACTGTGATTGGTCAATTTCTTCCGACACGACTTACGACATCCAATGTAGACCCAGCCGTAAAGCGCATATGCGCGCATTTTTCTATAGTAAACGTTACGTATACTATAGAAAAATGCGCGCATATGCGCTTTACGGAATCCACCCGTTATAATAATAATTTTCTTGAAAACGATACGGTAAATTGACTTTAAATTTCATATGTAGGAACGAAATACATTATTAAACATCTTAGCAAAATATTATAGCAATGCTGTTACTTTTGAAAGTCTGACATACTACCTTAAACGCGACACCCATCGATATGTCGATGGCGACACCGCATGGTTGATGTAGCGATAAATCAACGATAAATCCGCGATAAATCGGTGATAAATTCGATATTTTAACGTCCATTTCTACCAATGTAGATTAACTTTAATCTCGGTTTAACTTACACTTATGGCCATTTCTACCAATGCAGATTAACTTTAATCTCAGTTTAATTCACTCTTCATCTTTTTCTAGTTCTAAGAATTAGAAAAAGATAAAGAGTAAGTTAAACTGAGATTAAAGTTAATCTGCATTGGTAGAAATGGCCATTAATCTTTTTCTAGTTCTAAGAATTAGAAAGAGATAAAGAGTAAGTTAAACCGAGATTAAAGTTAATCTACGTTGGTAGAAATGGACATAAGCGTTTTTCTAATGCGGCACAATTAAATCGCAATTATAAACATCTCGTAAAATTAGCTGATAACGTATGCACAAAAATAAAGTCATTAAGTAAAATTTCTCGAATTAATTTAAATTATCAACGTAGCAACACGTCTATTTTCCACCAACGTAGATTAACTTTAATCTCGATTTAATTTACTGTTTATCTTTTTTTAGTTCCAAGAATTATGTCCATTTCTACCTAACCTAACCAATGTAAATTAATTTTAATCTCGGTTTAACTTACTCTTTATCTTTTTCTAATTCTTAGAACTAGAAGAAGATAAAGAGTAAATTAAACCGAGATTAAAGTTAATTTACATTGGTGGAAACGGGCATTAATCGGAGATTAATTCAAACGGCAAAATTGTTTAAAGCAAAATTTTTAACTACGTAATTCGTTTTGTCCCTAATATAATATTTCTTTTTCCACATGTATCTATGAAATAATAAGACATTGATAATTCTATAATTCTTGTTAACAAAATAATACAGATTTGATAAATTAAATGCCGATTAAATTTCGGCTTTTTTATGCAGCTTTTTAAATATCTATATACATATATATACAGGATGTTTCTCAGAACTTCGACGGATTGTATCGTCGAAACGGTTTAATATTTGAGATATGAAAAAAGTTTAGAGATCAAATTAAATGCCTCAACTGTCGAGGTTCCTAATGCAATTATGTGCATACATGCAGGTGTAAAGTGCAGTTGCATCCGTTTTTTAAATGAATCACTATATTTTTTAATGCACTAATCAGCGTAGTTTTTCTCTATATGAAAGTATTAGGGTATTTTTGCTAAAAAATTATTAGTTTTAGAAATTTTTTTTTATTTAAATATTTATATCTTTATTTTATATATGTATTATAGCCCAAGTAGAACAGAAAGTCATGATGACGTCAAAATGATGCTAAAATGACGCCTTTGACATCATTTTGTCAAAGGCGTCATTTTAGCATCATTTTGACGTCATCATAACTTTTGTGTTCTACTTGGGAGGAGATATTCAAACGGCCTACCATCGCACCGGCTCAGTCATTATCTTCTTTATCTCCTATAGTGTAAAATAGTGTAAAAAAGGTGATATAGAATATCTCCTCTAATGTAATAAAGATACAAATATTTAAATGTTAAAATCTCTGAAACTAATAATTTTTTCGCAAAAATACCTCGACACTTTCATGTAGAGAATAAAATACTGCGTCGATTTAGTGCATTAAAAAATATGTAATCCATATAAAAAATAGATACAACTGCACTTTACACCTGCATGCATGCACATAAATACATAATAGGCAGGGTTGGAAACGTTACTTTAAAAAAGTAACGCGTTACCGTTACCGTTACTTAGAAAGTAACGATTCGCTACTCTTTTGTTACTTTTTTGTAATGCTAAAGTAAGATATTAGATTATAAAATTACATTATTTAATAATCAATATTAAATATAATAATCAATAGTGAAACTCTAAACTAGTCTCTGTATAGCAAGCTTTTGTATAAAACTTATCTAATAATTTTTCTAGTTCTTTATATTAATATCTCGCTTTAAGTGCAGAAAATACTAGGGAATACAAGTAATGCGAACAAAGTTATTGTCTTCCAGCGCCCTATACAGGGTGTTGAAAAAAAAGGGTAAAATATTTTATGGGGATTTAGTATGCCCAAAAACAAGTCGAAAAATCTTAATAAACATGGATCCGCAAATGTGAGCCGTTTTTAAGATATTTTTATTTTTTTGATTTGAAAACAAAAAATAAAAATATCTCAAAAACGGCTCATTTGCGGACCCATTATTAAGACTTTTCGACTTGTTTTTGGGCATACTAAATCCCCTTAAAATATTTTACCCTTTTTTTTCAACACCCTGTATATCGGAATATTTCTATCCAATCAAGAATAATGCGTGCAATTAGCGCACGATCTATTGAATACATATTAAGATAATAGGGAACTAAAGTAACGATAAAAGTAACGACTGAATTCGTTACCGTTACTGTAAAAACGTTACAGACAGAAAAAAGTAACGATCGTTATTGAAAAAAAAGTAACGGTAACGATAATAGCATTACAACTTACAAGTACTTGTAACCTAACGCGTTACTTCCAACCCTGATAATAGGAATCTCGAAAGTTGGGGCATTTAATACTATTTAAGTTGATTTGTTAACTTTTTTCATATCTCAAACCGCTTCAACTAGTGATTCTCAACCTGTGGGGCGCGACCCACTGGGGGGGAGGGGGGGCGCAAGATATTCGAAGAGGGGGCACGAAAAAAATGTAGTTTGAAGAAAAAATCTATTTATTGAAAATTAAAACGAAAACGTAATATCCATTCTGAAACATTCAACATAATTATTATGTTAACATCAAATAAAATATAATAAGGAAACGTAAAAATGTGTAGAATCTATGGCACAGCATATATATGTATTGTTATTGCAAAATATACCTAGTAACTAATAAAACAAAAAACACGAATAAAAAAATTAATGGCTTCCTTGAGCCTGTTTTGCAGAGCAAAGTTTTTCAAAAAATGGTGATATATTGATACTAACACCCCCTTATTAGTTCTTTTTCTACTATTTAGCTGAGATTTATATTTTGTTTTTAAAACCGCACAGTAACATATATATTAGTATTGTGTCTATTATAATAATTTTCAATAAGTCAATTTCTTGTTTTTGTGCTGTCAATTTTTATGAGTTTCTTCAGTGTCTCGACACAAGAATTTCAAGGGGGGCGCCACAAAAATTGATATTAGAAAAGGGGGCACATGAAAAAAGGTTGAGAAACACTGGTTCCAACGATACAATCTGTCGAAATTCTGTGAAGCATTCTGTATATATATATATATATACAGCTCAATTTTATACAAATTGATGTGATAAACGACAAGGTTTAATGTTCTCTTTAAAAACGTCCAAAAATGAATTGATAAAATAATGACCAAATATTTATTAAGGGAGGAATTTCTTCTTTTTGGTCAAAAAATCGAGTTTCTGTTTTTTACGAAATCTTATAGTTTAAGGACTTTAAGGTCTTAAAAATATTTCTGTAAAATTTGAAGTGGAAATTCGTTAAATTGCTAAAGCCGTAAACCGACTCGGCGCGCAGATATATTTTGCAAAATCAGTTGATCAAAATTCTCCGAGGGACAAGTTTGAATCCGAGTTCTAGGCAAGTGAATTGCTCATTGTCAGTATCATAGATATACAGGGTGTCTCATTTTAAAAAACGCACCTCGATAATTCTTCAACGAAGCATTTTCAGCAAAAATGTTTCAGACAAAAGTTGTACGGTTTCGAGGGGCACATAAGATGGTGTCATTAGTTTGACCTTGAATAGTTGCTTGAAGGTCATGTGAAGGTCACCTTTAATTTTTTAAATAGAACCGCCTACTTTTTATTCCATATTCTTGTAGCTTATCTCGAGGGCTTTCCAAAACACTATAATTAAATGTTTTTTCGGTAAATATTTTCCGAGTTATGAGGCTTGAAAGTTATAGTATTTTGACATAAAATACAAAATATCTTGTAAGACATTCAGTTTTCGGTAATCTTACCTTAATACTTTCATGCATAGAATAATAAGACCAATCAATTGGTGTAAAAAAAATGAATATTTTACCAGATATTTTGTATTTTATGTCAAAATACTGTAACTTTCAAGCCTCATAACTCGAAAAGTACTTAATGAAAAATAACTTTATTATAGTGTTTTGGAAAGCCCTGGAGATAAGCTACAAGAATATGCAATAAAAAGTAGGCGGTTTTATTTAAAAAATTGAAGGCGACCTTCAAGCAACTATTCAAGGTCAAACTAATGACACCATCTTATGTGCCCCTTGAAACCGTTTTGTCTAAAACATTTTTGCTGAAAATACTTCGTTGAAGAATTATCGAAGTGCGTTTTTTTTAAATGGGACACCCTGTATATGACTAGATACAGCCTTCCTTATCTTTTCTATTGTGTTAAGGAGTCATTGTATGGGCGTCACCTATATTGTACTTGAAATTTTAAACGTGTTTATTTCAAAATAGCTCTTACGCAACTGGTTGACATATTTTCTAAAAAAACTATTCGATCGATTGACTTGAAATTTTAACTGTATGTCAAGAAAACATCATTTTATCGTTTGACGAACAAGAAAAGTGATACGTTATATATTTTTTATTGTAAAAAATCGACTGATTTTAAAAATAAAATCGATTATTTGGATCTGACAAGTCGCTTTTTCTTTATTTATAATTATTATTATTTATTGCTTCTTCATCAAACGATAACTACATGTATATAAAATAAAATGCCGTTTGATTTTTTGTTTTGGATGATCTGGAGGGTAGATATTATGTCAACCAGCGACCGAGGAACTCAGCGCAGCATCATGGTTAAGAAGGGATAGCATGTGGAATTTTTAATAAAAATAATTGAAAAAATTGTAATTACTTGAACATATACTAAAAACACGTACAAAGTTTAGAATTAATTTATCACATAGTTTTGTCAATAAAAAAATGTCAAAAAACTCGATTTTTTTGGACCAGAAAAAAGAAATTCCCCTTTAACAAATCGCGATTTTCGCGTATCTTAAATCTCTTTTAAGTCTCAAGGAGAGGGAGCTTCTCAAAAAAAGAAATCTCGAGAAAAAACACGCAGATATTTATCGCGCGGTGTGCTCGCTGCAACATGATGGAACATGAGAATACGATCGATATCGTCAGTCAGCTTCGCTCTCGTTAGCGCTTCTCTGTGCACCAACTGCATTGCGTGATGTTAGTTCCACCTGGCCTGCAATGCATTTACAAGTATCCGTATCGACGCGGATCAACCCCGGCTGGCTTACGTCAATCTCTCGTAGAGCAATGGGACATCTGGTCGGTTGCCTATCCGCAGGCTTCGCTTCTCGTAACGGAAATGTGTATCGCGTAATGTGCACAGGGTGTCCCACAATACTTTTCTGCCACATAGTGGTTTTAATTGTATGGGTGGCTTTGGTCGGATTCCGATTAACTTAATCAATGAGTAACTTGTTAAGTAATAATTTTGTTTATATGGATAGAATTATTAATTTTTTATTTGACATGGAAAAACCCCAAACAGGGGGGTCATGTTAAACAACAAAACATCTTGGGATTATCTTAAGCATATCCTGAGAAATGTTTCAGAATGTCTTGAGAGTATCCATGAATTCAGGCATTTCTTAGGACATCTTGTGCTATCTGGAAAAAATGGAATTAGGAATGATGAATTACATAGTTAAAAAGTTTGCTATAAGCAATTCAACTCATTGAATTAATCGTTGATTAAGCTAATCGGAGTGTCGTCGAGGTTTAACGCTGTGATGCATGGTCCGAGAACACCAAAATTGATACTTCATATGCTACGATCGATCTTGGATGATAATTTGTATCAGACTTCAAAATAAAACTCTATTTATAATTTTATGTGTCGTGGAAAATACAAAAACATAAAAAAAATATATATATATACGTATATAAGAATTATATTAAAACATACATCAAACTACACAGTACATAAAGCGACAATCCAAGTAAGAATCCATTCTAAAGTCTGACGCGAATTATAGATCATCTGAAACGGGCCCAAGATGTTTGCAGGATGTTCGATATATTTACGAGGGATTAACACGTTACATAGTGGCATGAAAATTAATCCTGTTGATAGAGAAAAAATTAAATTCCCACTGCATAATATTATATACTCGATGACCCACTTACGAACGCGCTTGTTCGGAATAGTGCGTCATCGGCAAACGCATTGTTCCTTCGGTTTAGCAGCAGCTGGCCTCACCACCGTCACCACTACCATCACCATCACCATCACCACCACCGCCACCACCACCACCACCACCACCACCACCAGCACCAGCACCACCACCATCACCATCACCACCACCATCATCGCCGTCAGGCAGAGGGTACATCTTGCACCCTTCTTCATTAAATAGCTCAAGGTATCATCCTCTCCTTGGTTTTTAACGACGACGTAGCTGTAGGTACGAGCCGCTCTCGAGCAGCTGCTCTCCTCTCTCGGGGAAAAGGAACGTACAGAGGGAAAGAGAGAGAGAGAGGAAAAGTGGCAGATAGAGATTCGTTTCTTTCAACGAATTTATTTGTTTAGCATATGAATGGCGCGCGCGAGAGCGTGCGTTCACGGTTGCGCACGGTGAACCCTTTGGCATATTACACAAAGAATTCAATAAAGTTCGTAAGGAAGCCCGGAGGGAACCAGTCTCAGGCCGGAGGCCGGAGAGAACGGGAGAGGAGAGACCGAGAAAGAAAGAGAGAGAGAAAATGTGTAAAAGAGAGCAAGAGAGTGAGAGAGAATTCTCTCTTCTCCGTGAGAACGCGCATGCTGTACCTTATTCTGGGCCCTATGCACATCAACGGGAAGCAAAGAGAAACCCTTTTTTTTTCGAAGAGCAGATATGAGTTCGCACGGCAAACTTTGACACAGGATTTTGTATTATACTGCAATATTTCAGAATATTGTATACTTTGATATATACAGGTGATTTCGAAGTATTTCAGTTTCAAGAGTTGTGATATATGGACTTTCCTTCAACAGCAGGATTGTCCTTGATGAAATCTGTGATATTAGATGAAGAACAAGAGAGAGAGAGAGAAACCATACTTTTTTCCTTTTGTATTTCCATATTGTAAAAATTTTCGTTTACATTATCCGTGGTATTATAGAACGACCAAATACTATTCTCATTTCACTTCTTTCATATTTTATTTTAAATCGCATCTTTTACATTACATTTCACTTACATTTGATTTCAATTCGCATGTCATCACATCTTAAATTTTCTATATTTTTATTCGGTCAGTAAGATATGTTTGAGCGAATACACACACAAAATGTTTCGTGGTCAAATCCACTTGTTTTGGAGTTTTAAAATCCATTCGTCGAGCACACTTGACGTCGCGATGCAAATCCGGTAGAGTGAAAATGTAGTAGTAGTATTTATTTACTTCAGCTTATGCCAAGAAGGGATTTGATTTACATAAATATTTAACCACACAAATCCATTCATTCCTTATAATTATTGACTAGCTAACTCTACCGTCTAAACATTCTGGTGTCGCACAACGTAAAACTAACAATAAGATTTCTTTTCTTATCTTTTCCTTATATCTTATCTAACACAGCCTTTTATTTCAAATCGTTTCTTTGCTTACCCTTATTTATACAATATTACTTATACCCAAGATTATACCAAGATTAGGTAGTAACTAGTTAATTAGTTAGAAGTTAAATAATAAAGTTAAAAAGTTAATAACTTTTAACTTGACTTAGTTAATTTCAAATGAGTTAACTTTTAACTTCAAATAATTATTTTTTTAAACGCGTTAACTTTAATTTATTAACTTTTTTTTAAAGTTAAACACTTTAATCTCTGACCGTCAATATTTCTTTTCTATACAGTTTTAAACATTAGACAAAATTAGAAAAAACTCAATAATCGTATTGGGCATAATGTCTTACTAGTGCAAGGCTACTTGCATTTCTTCGGAGTTTCTCCGGAAAAGAAAGGGAAAAAGAAAAGTTTATTTAAAAACTTTGTTTCGTTAATTAAAATGTTATTTAAATAATGTGCAATAAAGATGTTCTTTTATAATAATAATATAATTATTAATATCTACCTAAATATCACCATCTTTATCTGTATTTCTTGTGTAATTCTTTAACTATTATTGATTAGTTTTTCATAAATAAAGAAAAAATATATTTCCATATAAAAAACAATATATTTCTTTATTTCTCATATAATCTTAATTTATAAATAAAATAATTGATATTATAATTGTTTTTTCGTTTAGAGTAATTTTAAGAATTATGACATTTTAATTAAATATAAAAAATGTTTTCTAAAATTAACTTTTAATTTAATCATAACATAACTTTAAACTTGTAAGTTTTTTATGCATGCTTTTAACGTAACTAAATTAATTTTACAGATCATTAATTTTAACTTAGTGATCAAAAAAGACTAATTTACACAATCCTGCTTATACCTAATTACTTATTTCTTGCAGAGCTTCCTTACTTTGTAGCCTTTCTCCTTAAAATCCTTAGGTTTCTTTATATCTGTGCATATTCTCTTTTTCTATTCTACTTCACTATAGCTTCATCATCTTTCTCTTTCCTCCTCTTCAGCTCTTTTTCTCTTTCTTTTTACAACTTTCGTAATATGTTTCCTTTAAACTCTGTCTCTTAAGATGAAAATTTTTTTTATCTTTTCCCATATCTTTCCCCATTTGACTTGCTTAACACTACCTAGTTCTTCAAACCAGTCTCTTGTCCTATGACATTTCTTATTGCTCCTATTTCCATATAGTGTTTTACACAATCCTAACCAATTCTACAGATTACACATCTCATATATTTCTCTCCCAACCAATATTTATTCGCTTCCTCCATATTCTCGCATCTCAATTTAACTAAAGCCCTAATCTCTTCCCCCATCTTTAACTTTTCTAAATTTTCTATCTTTAAATATCTGGACCCTCTGCCTCCTATTCGTAGACCTTATAGATATGGACTGGTAATACAAGCAAGATTGCGTCCGTACTTATCTCTCTAAAGCTGGCGCCAGACTATGCGCGTTTTCGCGAATCATTCGTGAATAGAATCATGTCATCCTTGTTGTTTATCAAATGATAAACAAGGATGAACGATGCTCGAATCACGAATATTCGCGAAAACGCACAGTCTGGCGCTAGCTTATAAAGAGTCTGGAAATACGTTTCGCGCATGCTTGACATATATTATATTCACGCACTATACGTTTAATCGACATGCGCAATGTACATTTCCGGACACTTTGAGAAATAGAAGTACTAAGAAGAAAAGAGAGAAAAAAGTACGTTTCTCTCTCCAACCTCCTCCGGACACTGTTTCTTGTGCAGAAACTATAGCAATTGTCCATATCTATAAGGTCCATGCTTCTATTCCCCAGCAAACACAAATGTAGTAGTTACATAACATAGATATAATAGTTATGTTACATGTAACATTTACATCAATGTTATGTAACTGCTACAAACTGTGTTTGCTGGGTCCTATCTCGATCCTTGTATCTTTTAGGCCCTGCGCACAATGGAGAAATATTAGATATTAGGAATAGGAATTAGAGTTTTAGAATCAGTTTCCTCAATGAACACTATAGATAAATAATAACTTATGTTGTGTCTCGTATAACACATTTATGTCTTATATCTTATTAATATCCATTGTGCGTTACGTTCAATATTCATTGAGGAGACTGATTCTAAAATTGCAATTCCTATTCCCAGTGAGAAATGATTCATCGGTCGACATCGAATCGACGTCGAAATTACATCAAATTTGATGTAATTCAATGAATTTCAATTAGTCATTTCTCACTGGGTTCCTAATATCTAATATTCCTCCATTGTGCGCAGGG
>NJRP01000313.1:138801-153924 GCA_003063835.1 Aphaenogaster floridana
GCAAATTGACCAATAAGTTCTCGATCCGGAAAACGTTCAGCCAATAAAATTGCCGCTTTTCCGTGAAAGCCGCAAATTGATTGGCTGCAAATTTCCCGGTCCGAGAACTTGCTCAAGTTCTCGATCCGGAAAACGTGCGGCCAATAAAATTGCCGCTTTTCCGTGAAAGCCGCAAATTGATTGGCTAGAAATTTCTCGGTCCGAAAACTTGGACCAAGTTCTAGCTCGGACTTGCGATTCTTTCGATTCCCTCGCGCGGCCGCGTTTCCGTTTCAAATCCGCCTCTATTGTCGTCGAAACAACGAGAATTCAACCTTCCGATATTTCGTCATTAATCATTTCGTCCCTCGCAGTTTTTCCCGCTCTAGCGGTCTTTCGACGAGATCGAATCAACCTTACCGTCACAACCTTACCCAGAGCGAGCGGCGACACGAACGAGTCCTCGAGATCTCTCCCGCTCCTATCCGCTTCCTCTTCCCGGTGGAATTCCGCGCCGGTCACTCGCGGGACGATCGGCGTGCGGATCGGAGATGCGGATCGGCGCCGCCGCGCCGACGTCGATCATCGCCGTGTCAATCCGCCGTGACGCGGCTCTCGATCCTCGCACAATGCCCCTTCTTCTGCTTCTTCTTCTTCTACTTCTTCTTCCTCCTCGATCTTCGTATGTTCTTCGGCACGTGACGCGGCCGGGCGGCGCGCACGATCGAGGTGCGTCACACGCAGGAAATAAATCGGACGCGTCGTTAGATCGTCGTCCATCACTCGCGATAGATCACTCTCTTTCTCTCTGGTATGGTATCTCTCTCTTCTTTTTCTTTTCTTCTTCTTTCCTTTTCGTTCCTCGAGCTTCTTCGTCGCCGAGCTTCCGCGGGGATGCTGCCATAGTCCTCCTCGTCCACTGCACAACACTATAACGGGAGACTGGGGAATGCGCGCGCTGAGAGAGGACGAACAAGGGTCCGATGAGGCCCGGGAGCGGAAAGGGAGACTTCTTCGGGAGACGTTAGAGTTGACCGACTGCGGCGAGGTCCTCGAGCAAACTGCGGCCGTAGCCAGGTGTCCCGCCTCCTTTATTCGTTTTGGGCCCCAGGTAGTGGGGGCACCCCGGGCTTATTCTTATTTAACAGCAACGCGAGAGCAGCGGCAACGACGACGACGACGACGACGACGACGACGGCGGCAACGCACAACGGCAAGGCCCCGAACGCCGAAGAGAACCTCCCTCTTTCTTCCTTTTCGTCCCTTTTCTCGAGGCCCTCCTCTCCCTTCTCGCTCCCTCCCTCGCGTTCCCTTTCCGTTCCTTCCTCTACCTGCTTCCCTTTCGCGCTCCTGTCCTCGGCGTCCCTCGTGCGTCTCTTTCTTCCCGTTCTCTCTCTCTCTCTCTCTCTCTCTCTCTCTCTCTCTCTCTCTCTCTCTCTCTCTCTCCCTTTTCCCCTCTCTCCGTTTTTCGCCCTTTTTCTGTAGTTTCTCCCGCATTATTCCGATCGCACGTCCGGAGCCCGCCAAAATTGTATCAGCTGTCCTGGATTTCGCCTTCGGCTCCTTTCAGCCGCGACCGCCCCGCGTCCTCCTTCCGTCCAGGGTCCACCGTCCAGGTTCCGTCCAGGTTGCTCTTCCGTCCAGGTAGCGACAGGCGGCCGGCGACCAATCGGAGACCGGGGTGACGCGGCCTGGTCGCGCGCGCGCCAGGACCCGAGGGAGAAGATCCCGCCATTCGGCGTCGGGGCAGGGGAAGAGGAGCGATTAAAATTAACGCTTGACGATTATACACGCGCGCGATGACGGTTTGCGCCTCGCTCGCCGTGTGTGTGATTTACGACGAATGTGACAGATATCCGCCGCGCGGCAGGACGAGTCCTCCCGGCTTCGTCCTGCCTCCCTGCCTTCCTTCCTTCCGATCGAGTCGATGGAAGTCGTGCTTCCTAGCGGAGCATCGGATTAAACGTGATTTATCGAAGCGAAAACTTTGGAAAAATCCCGCGAATGATCGATGTTCCTGCGAAATTCAAAGACGCAAACGTGTACAAAGACACAAGCATAATGTAAAGCCTACCTTAGATGATCTATAATTCGCCTCGGATTTCAGGGTAGAAGTCTAGAATATTACATGTGTGTTGTGTATTTTTATATATATGTGTGTGTGTATATTATAATATATATTTTTATGTGTACATTCTATAATTCTTTGTATTGCTGAGAAAATAATAAATAGAATTTTATTTTCAATTCTGACACGAATTATAGATCGTCTAACTATCTTCCATGTATGGAACTAAACGACACGAGGTAATCTAAGAACGATCGAATTTCGATTAACAAATCGGCGATTAATTCAACCAATAGAATCGCTTATGTCCATTTCTAATGTAGATTAACTTTAATCTCAATTTAATTTACTCTTTATTTTTATCTGTATCTTTTTAGAAAAATATAATTTACTCTTTATTTTATTCTTTATTTTTCTAAAAAGATACAGATAAAAATAAAGAGTAAATTATATTAGAGAATTTATTTAGAAAAAGATAGAGAATTAGAATTAGACTAAGAATTAGAAAAAGATACAGATAAAATTAACCCGAGATTAAAGTTAATCTACGTTGGTGGAAATGGACATTAGAAAGAGATAAAGAATAAGTTAAACCGAGATTAAAATTAATCTACATTGGTGGAAATGGACGTGAGAGCGATTACGACTAACAATGTTTTTCCACCAATGTAGATTAACTTTAATCTCGATTTAATTTACTCTTTTTTAGTTCCTTTTTTTAGTTCTTTAGATAAATCTTTTTTAAAAGAATTAGAAAGAAATAAAGAGTAAGTTAAACCGAGATTAAAACGGGCTTTAAATACTTGGTCTGGTGAATTAATCATCGACCTGTGTCAACTTTTTATAAATATTAGACATATATAATTGAGACAATTTAAGAAGTATGTAATTTCTTACATATATAATAATAGGAAACGAAATTCGTGTTTTGAATTCGATCAATAGTAACGGTATAAGCGAGCAACTAAAGAAGATGATAAGACCACGAAAGTTATGTCTGTCTAATGTTTATAAACATTTGCTTCTTAAGCGGCTACCGACATCGTCGGTTACCTCGCGTGCTTTCCGATAAATTTCTTTTCATCAGGTATGGTAAGGCCGACCAATTTGTCACGCTACATAACGAAAACCGCCCTCTCTCTTCGTTAGTGCTTTATAAATAATGCCTTGTAATCCGCGGGGACAACGATTGCCTCGTCATCTCGCTAAGGTGTTTAGTCCTGTTTACTCAGTAATTTTACGCATCGCAGAACGTACACATGCTCGTTTTGTTCGCCATGCCGCATTTGATTATGCACCTACAAACATATGCAAATAAGATAGCTATCCGAAAATTGCACACGAATAGGAATGCTGTCTTTAATGTCATCGTACGATATATTTACAAATTCCCGATAAAAAAATTTATATATAATCAAACATAAATGTATATTATTATATACAAAATATGCCTCCATATGTTTTCTTTCTCTTGTGTAAGTTCTCTGTCCATATGTATAGAAAAAATAATAAGAATAATTTAAAAATAATTAGAAAAATATCTTTTGCATTGTGTTTCTTTACAAAAAGTAAAATTCCAATCATATTAAACAATATTCTATATATAATTACATATACAATTTTATACATTATTATATATGATTATATATGGACAATTTTTTCTCATTTCCTCAAATTTGACTTTTTATTTAAAAAAACAATAGGAAAATTATTCTTCTAATTATTTTTTAATTCTTATTATTTTTCCTGTGTAACATGAACAGAGATTACACAAGAAAAAGAAAAGATATATAGGCATATTTTACATATAATTATATATATATTTATATTTGATTATATATAAACTTTTTATCGGGTTGTCATCATGAGACAACAATTTTAAAATAATTAATTGCAGAATACAATATTGTAGGCAGATAACAATAAAATACAATCTTCGATAAATCTCAGCCCTGTCTCTTATACACATCTAGATGTGTATAAGAGACAGGTGTAACATGAACAGAGATTACACAAGAAAAAGAAAAGATATATAGGCATATTTTACATATAATTATATATATTTATATTTGATTATATATCAACTTTTTACCGGGTTGTCATCATGAGACAACAATTTTAAAATAATTAATTGCAGAATACAATATTGTCAACTCGTGGAAAGATCGATTCGTGGACTTCTTTTCGATCGCTCTGAAACACCTTGTATAAGATTTTCATTACACCGCGAGAATTTTCGACCATTAATGCAGGAGTGATCGACCGGATTGTAAATCGACGAAGTAATAAGTAAGATCTGGAAGAATGACGTTTCAATCGGGTGCTTTCAATGCATCGCGAGGCAGCGCGATTGTACCGATTTCAAACAGTTCGGTGATCGGTCGCTTTGTCGGCCCGCGCGTAACACACGTCCCGGTATCACCTGGAACAGCTGAAACTTACATTCACCACGTGTTCACGTCATTAAGAACGTAGGCTCCACTTTGTAACAGGTTGGAACGCTTCTCTCTGCGTTATTAGCAGCACGCTTCTCGGCGTTGTCATATTATCTTTGCGTTGTCCTCATGATGAATTTCATAAATGACATTTTCTCTACATTTCATTGTTAGACCGATTGAAAATGCATTGTCCCGAACGTGAATTCATCGAATCTACCGATCAGATCTGATTGCAAAGAAATCTATGCGCTACGATAATTTTCTATTAATTCTATTATTTATTATTTTTATTATTATATATTTATGATATATTATTCATTATTCCTATTTTATAAAAGATATAATGAAACTAATATCAGAAAGAGAATTCATGAAAAAAATGTTTCATGTAATATTATAATAAAAAATGATTCATATAATATTATAATATTACATGAATCATTTTTTGTTATTTTATTTATGCTAGCATTTTGATTGCGCTTTTATCAGAGAGCATTTTATTCGCCTTATTTTTCTAACGATCTATAACGTTATTTATTCGCAGTTTATAGCAACTCTGTTATCCTGACTGAACGAAAAAAAAGAAACGGAAACTCGTAGAAAGACTGATTGTTACAAATTCATAATATGTGTATTTAATTTCTCGATCGCCTTTCTATCGCGTTTCCAAAGTCCTCTATTCGTTTATATTTTTTAATCATGTAACATAGCAACCGAGATAGCAACGACTTCAAAACAAAATTCCTCCGAGGAAAGGAGCGTGATAGCGTTGCAGAAATACGTATTATTCTTCGGCCAGGGTTGTGTTCTTCGGCCTTCTTTCCGAGACTCAATTCTGTAACTTTCAACGACAGTGTCGTTATTATTTATTAACTACGTTGTCGTTGCGCAGATATAATATATGGTAAAAAAGCTGCGCTTTTAAAAAACGGCAACATAACGATAACGACCCTGTTGTTAAAAGTTACAGAACAGGCCTACCGGCGTGTCTTGCGAATCGCAAGAAATATATATATTTCTCCCTCACGAGGCCACGTATTACATTTCTCGCCTTATTCCCTATTCCAGCGATCGCGCTCGCCTTCACCCCCGTGGGCAAGGGGGATGGCGGGGGATGGGAAAGAGAAAGAAGTCGCTCGATCAGCTGCGACGCGAATGTTTATCGACACGAAGTGTAATCGTCGCACACAGCGATTTCCTTTGTGTCCCGAACTCCCGCGCGCCCGCCGTTCGATCGACGGGAGCGGTAAGGGGGGGTGGGACGGGGGGAAAGGGGAAGAAAGAAAAATCGAGGAAAGGGATGATTGAGAACCACTTGTAGGAGGACAGCTGCGCTCTGCGAGCGCATCTGCTGTCGGTTGCGCGGGCACGCGCTCACATATACTTATGCTTGGTGCCCACGCCGGTGCGTGCGCGCGACGAGAGAATGCGTGCGCGAGCACGCACACGACGCACGCACAGTGCACACCAACGACCATCTCTTCCTCCTCCTCCTTCCTCTCGCCGCTCTTTTTCTCACTGTATTTCCATGCCCTTTTTCTGCTTTCCTTCCTCTTTCGCCTGCGCTCTCTTTTCCTCCCCCCCCCCCCCGGCGCCTTTCTTTCTCTCTCTCTCGAAGGATGTCGTATTCTTCTCGAGCACAATCGCGAGTTGCAATCCGTCGAGTTTTGTTGTAATCACCGTGCCTCGTCGTTTCTCTCGAGTTTGTCTCTTTAATCTGTAGAAGGCCGGGAAAAAAGGTGTAAAAATTCCTTAGAAAAGAATGCATATATATCAAAGATATTCAATATAAAGGCCCCGTTGAGAGCTCGCGCCACAGTGGTGGCGTTCCGGCCTTCTAAAGGTTATAAAATGCTTTTAATCTATATAATTAATCGCCTTAATTAACAATTATCCGTTCGCATTTTGGTATCTTCGATATGAGGGAGAAGTCTAATCTTACATGGAGAAAATTTTATATTAAAAATTACTATGCATGGAAAACATAGTAAAAATAATTTATAATTCCAGCAATGGTCCACGGCTACTGCCAAACATAGTAATTTTTAATATAAGATTTATATATATATATATATCGTTCCCTACACGGAGAAAATTTTATATTAAAAATTACTATATGTTTGGCGGTAGCCGTGGACTATTGCTGGAATTATAAGTTATTTTTACTAAGTTTTCCATACATAGTAATTTTTAATATCAAATTTTCTCCGTGTAAGATTAGACTTCTAAGACTAGAAGTATATATATATATATATATATATATATATATATATATATACTTCTACGTTCAATTCAAAGGAATTTCGCACGCGCGCGAGGTGTAGCACTCCCCGAATTTTCTACATCAACTTGTCCGTCTTCCTTCCGTGTAGAGTATTTTAAAATTATATAACTATATTGAGCCGCATTGTGCCTGTATGAACCATGTTCTATTTTATTCTATCGACCTTACACGAAAGTGAAGTGGCTTACGCCCTAAAACGTCACATAAACTATTCTCTATTCTATTCCGTGCCATTCTGATCTCATAAACTGCGTCTCAAATCGTCTCCGCTTCTTCCTCTGCACGCTTTCCACCTTGCCCCCTGCCCCCTTTCCTGCCCCGTCGACTCCAAAACCCGAGGTTGACCGTTCCAGCGCGGTTTCCGCATGTACCTCTTCTTGTATTCGGAGACTACCACGTGTGCCGCTCTCTGCATTCGGAGGGTTGACATTCCTTTAGCATCCCTCTCTTGCCGGAGGAGAACTGGTACCTCGTCCATCTAGAAAGAAGAAAGGACCCGGGGTCGTTTATGGTGTACATAAACCGTTGCTGTGTACTATCTTTCTCCCCTTCCCTCTTATTCGTACAGCACCCCTCGATATACAGGGAGATTCGCAACTAGCTTACGAAGTTCAAGGGCACGGTGCTGGTCTGAATCTCGTGCCGCGAGTCCTTGTGGAAGAATGTCGAAACGCCGACAATTTTTAGACCTGCGAACGGCGCGCATAGGTTTAACGAAACTCGATATTTTTAATGGAGTTCTTTCGGCAAAATTTTAAATCTATTTTTAACCAGCGGGATATTTGATGCGATTTTTAAAAGGCGACGAATAACAAATTCGAGTTTCATATTCTTCCATATAAGGACTTTTCACTTTAACCGAAACTACATCTTGAAGGACAGCCTTGTACATTGTATCTCCCAGTACTGTGTCATCCTTGAACACTGGAATCCAGCGGATGCGACCGATTCAATACTACATGTCTTCTCTTGAACGTTATTTTTATTTGAGATGCGCTTCAGGGGGTTCCTCGAAGTTCTGAAGAGAAACTTTGAACATATAGATTTGTTGAAAATACTGCCATTTTCACCTAATCTTTCGAAAGCCTGGGTGATATATGAGATGTATATTTCAAATGTCTCAAAATAATGCGCGATAAAACATCTTACAAAGAAAATTTTTTAAATTAAACGGTTAGCATGTATATTATTGCTTTATAATTTTTAACAATTAGTACTAATGACTAACCGTTTCATATTTACTTAAACGTTTAAGGATATTTTAAACGTTTAAGGATAATTAAGCTGGAATGTTTAAGTGTACGAACATCGTGATTTTAAGACCAGAATTTCATCAATCCGAAACTTGGAGTGAAAATAACGTAGCTTCTAGACTCTTAAATAATGGGATGCCTGTTAACTGTGCCTAAAAATTGTTCAGGTTTGAAAATTCCAGCATCCGGGTATGGACGGCACAGCCTGTGGTCTTAAAATCCCGGTGAATTGCCTTTTCTCTTGAGAAAAAAAAAGAACTGTTTCCTTTTTCCGCTCCGGCCGAAAGGTTCGTTCGTTCGTTCCGTCGATTGCGAATCACCCTGTATAGTGTATACCTGGCCCCGCTGCAACGCGGCTTATGTAGGACTTTGTGCAGCGCGCCCGTCGTCGGCGGTGTGGTGCGGTGCGGTGACGAGCTGCAGCTTGCTGCCGGCCAGCCGGTACCGCCGAAAATTTCCTTTGTCCCTATTGTCCAGAGACTTTTCATCGTGCGACGCTTACAGCTCCGTGCTTCCGAGAAAATTTCAGATCAATTTCGGTCGCTCTGCCGCTCTTTGTATCTCCACTCCGCTCCTCTCCACGATCCGTTTTCTCTGCTTTGCTCGCCATTTCCCGCGGGACTCCTGTCGCTCGCATCCAACCCGAACCGGTTGTTTGCAAGGCGATTTGAGTCTTTCTGAAAATTCCAGACGAATTGGAGGCATTTTTTACAGAAATAATACGGTATCGGCAGGTCTAGTTTCTTTTCGATCTTTAAGAACGAAAGAAAAGAGTTTCGAGGGAGCTGCGAATGCACGATGAAACATTATTTTATTTAAAGCAGATTTTGTCTTTACATCAGTCTTATATTCGAGAATATTCGCATCAATTTACATATTAAATATGTCAGGGTTGGGTAGTAACTAGTTAAACAGTTAAAAGTTAAATAATAAAGTTAAATGGTTAATAACTTTTAACTTAACTTAGTTAATTTTAAGTGAGATAATTTTTAACTTCCAACTTAATTTTCAACTAGTTATTTTTAAAAGATATTAACTTTAACTTATTAATTTTTTTATTAAGTTAAAAATTTATCTATATGAAAGAACAAATTATAAAAGAAAAAATACATTCCCACATAAAAACAATATTTCTTTGTTATTTCATATAAATTTAATTTACAAATAGAATATTGAATTTATTTAATAATCCATATTATAATTGTTTTGAATCTAAGTTTAAAAAATTACGACATTCTAATTTAATATAAATAATGTTTTTCAAAAATAACTTTTAATTTAACTCAAGCTAATTTAATTTTAACGTAATTTTTAACTGAGTTAGTTTTTTGTTTATGTAACTTTTAACGTAACTAAATTAATTTTATAAGTTATTAATTTCGACTTAATTTAGTTAAAAAAAGATATTAACTCACCCAACCCTGAAATATGTATGGTAAGTATAAAACGATTCGCTAATTTGCTAAATACATTTGTCAAATGTAAGACTCTTTCTTGTCTCCTTCTATCAATCCTTCTAAAGTCGTAATTTATTTAGGGAACTAGATGTGTGAATCAAACACTAGTTCTGGATCATTTATCATATTTAAATAGTTATTATATCTTTCGTCGAATACCCCATCACAAGATTCTTTAGCATTTATTTTAGCCTTGTCAATTAACAATAGTTTCTTGTTTAAATAACATTAGATTTCATGGAAAAAATTAATGTTATATTCAGTTGAAATTAAATATGTTCGCAGATGTCTGTTGAATAATAATGACAATATTTCGTGTAAACACTGTGTGTTAGAGTATATACAATTTAATATATATTTAAATCAGTAAAAATGTGTGAAAATGTGTGAAATTATAATAAAAATTAATGAAAATTGTTAATTTAATAATCAAAAACAATCATAATAGTCATCTTTTCTCATATAGCTTCTTTTTATCTAATAAAAATTTTTATAATAAATTTTTTTATCAAAAATGAAAAATTTTGCTATTTTTAATTAAAATTTCATTGTATATATAATTAAAATTATATATATAATTATAAATATATATATATATATAATTAAAATTTCATTGTATGTATATGTATATAAAATGAAATTTTTAAATAATATATAGCAAAATTTTTAATTTGTGATAAAAAAATTTATTATAAAAATTTTTATTAAAATCTAAAGAAGATATATGAGAAAAGATGATTGTTTTTGATCGTTAAATTCGTAATTTTCGTTAATTTTTATTATAATTTACATTTTCACTGATTTTCATTATAAATAAACTTGAACGTATTATTATACAGAGTAAGAAAAAAGTATCGGACCGGTAAAATATCTTGAAAACGAGACGTTTGAGAAGAAAATGTTTCAAGTAAAACTTATTCTGTTTCGAGGGGCACATCTTGTCATGGAAAAAGGTGTTTTCTAGGTGAAGGTGTTCCTGAGATTTCAAGGTGACTTTTGTTTTTTTTAATGGAATCACATGATTTTTTTATATAATATAATTCCTCTAGTTATTTGGTATATAAAAGTATTAAGGTAAAGTTATTAAAAAATCAATAATTTGCGAGATATTTTATATTTTATTCAGACATATTTTGACATGAAATATAAAATATCTTGTAAACTGTTCGTTTTTTATAACCGTATCTTAATACTTTTATGCGTACAATACTGGGACGAGTTAGCTGATGTGAAAAAAACATTATGCAATATGCAATTACATATTTTTTGAATAGGATCTAATTGTGGATCATTTACGTTATTTCATTTAATTAAAATTAAAAAACACAAAACAGTAATGAAATGAAGAATAAAATCATCCATACACTTTTCCTTATAATTTATTGCAACCTTTATTAAATATTTTATTGTTTGTTATTTTTCTGGATCAAAATATAAATTTTTATTCTAAGAGTGATCCACAACTAATGCCCTTACCATATTCAAAATTTATAATTTATTTACCGTGTACAACATGCTTCTTATTACGCTTCTTCGCGCGTATGAGAAGTCATCCATTGCCGATGGATTCAAACATTTGGGAAAAATAAAGAGAAACTAGGTACTGCCGGGAATATGAAAAATAAGGATTTGAGAATAAAAGGAAAACTTCCCTTTTTGTCGAGCGACATCAATAACCATTGTCGGAGAGACAATCGTGGAAAGACCCTGGAATTTGCGTGCGCAGGCATGATACTTCACTTTTTGCAATATGGGATGCATTGGAAATGTTTTCAATGCTCTTTAGAAACGTTTTCGATGCCGTTCTTTTCTTTTTTTTTGTTACTTTTAATTTTACGTATGTCATGTGAGGTCGTAAATACCTTCTTAATACATAAGTTTGCGTATCGAGACATGTTTGGGGCTCGTACCTAAATATTCACGTCTCATGAATGTTGATTATTTAATAATAATTTAATAATATTTATATCTAATTTCCTAGAATAATATAATTATTGAATTATTCCCGAATAATGAATTTCTCTGATGAAAAGCATAACTGGCATTTTTGGACATCGCTTAGATTTGTAGCCTTTTTCTTCTACTTCTTTTGTCGTTCCTTTTCGTTTTCTTTTGAAATCCTAAATGCTTTCTTTTTCTCTCTATGCTATGGTCTTGACGAAACTTTGGGAATATATATAATCCCAATATCCGGTCAACACTGTCCATTTTGTCTTGGTGGCAAAGCATTATTGATGGAAGGCCAACGTATTTGAAAGACGGTCTCCGACTGTTTTTCTTTAACGACCGACTCCCGATTGTTCTTAAGACACCATGTAGAAAATATAATCCCATTTTGCGATCAAAATTTGTTAAAGAATCGCCAAGCGATTATTACAACCGTCTTATACACGTTCATAAATCATCGTTAGATCTTTTTCGGAGAAACGTTTGTGCGCTTTCGGAGCAACATTGAGAGATATTGAGGGGAAATATTAGAAAACCTGAAAAAACATTAAAGTGTAATGTATCACAGTTTGAAATCAGGATTTGTTAAAGGATCGCAAAGATAAGTATAAAAGTAAAGGTACATAGAATTTCCTCTTAGAATTTACTTTAAAAATCATGGTAGTCGTAGGATAACATATATGGCATTTCGAAGAATTTTACGTAATTGTGTCTGATTTATTAATATCTACCATAATAAAATATAAAATGTTTGGTTATAAATTTTACCAGAATATATAACAAAATTTCAATGACTGTAAAATTAAATATGTTAAATAGTTCATAATTTTTTATTGTTTTGATTAAAATAAATGCTAAGTAATGATATACATATAAAATAATTTATATAAATAACTTATATAAATTTTACATACAACATGATATTTTCTATTCGACTTAATCGCTTTTGATAATTTTACCAAACAGCATGGTAGTTGATCGGCTATCGTCTGATGATTATTGATTATTTTCGTCGTTCATGTGTTGTAATATTCCAGAAATATTACATATTTTTGGATTACGTATGTATTCTGATATTCTAGAACTGCCGCCAGATTGTCGTCTCTCGCATGTAAAATTTGTTGGATTCTCTATATGTATAACCAAAGTCTATATAATCGAAGCTCGGACATGTCATAATTATTTATATGCATGCACTGAGTGTGAGATATAATTGTATCTTTGCATCAAGGAAACTAACGAGCATAATATTTAGAAATTTAGTATTTTGAAGCATGTATTTGGAACATTCTCAGAAATGTTGTAAAATATTTTAATTCTGCAAAATAATATTCTCGCAACGCTAATATTTTGTGCTATAAGGATTTTAGATGCAACCCTTAGAATACTTTATAATCTGCTTAGTAATTTTTATTATGTAATTTATAAAAAATGTGTTCTGTATATTTCAAAAATTTCTATCATTATCGGTAATATTTAATAGATTGCCAAGTCGTCCCAAGCTTATCATCAAACATGGTAAAATGTGTAGCGAATTTTGCGGTAAAATATAACGAAAAATTCTCTCCGTGTATCGTAAGCGACCACCCTATATATACGTTTGAAAAGCAACGTTTGATCGATTTCGGAGTAATCGAAATACATACAACGAAGTAATATCGGGAGATATGGAGAGAAAACAGGGAAAATGTTGGGGGAGGAAGGGGGTTCGAAGTTTGGTCAATGTCAACACCTGCCGAACGTTGCTGGCGCGTGCCTGCTTCTATTTGCGCACTCGATTACCATAATCATGATATTGGAATATTTTTGAACTCGAGTGAAATTAAATATCTCGAGTACGATATGCAGGAAGTATTCGTGACGCCGCATGTGAAATTATTGTTAAAATTTACGCGAAAACCGAATTATAAATATAATGTAAAAAATAACATGAAAATCCTACACGAGACATCGTCAGAATTTTTTTACAGGACGTTTTTAAACTAATCGAAGAAGGCGGTTTTTTTGTAAACAAACAAGTCGAAAAACTTGGAACAAATTTTTTCGCACAAGATTGATTCTTGGAACACAATTCACCTTATATAACAGCATTATCTAATGCAGTGCTGTCTAAGTTTTGTAGTTTTGGGCTTGAAATGGAAATGTGTCAGTATTCATGCCATTCTTACTCCTCACTTTATATCTGTTTTCTTATAGCGCACAATTCTCGATCTCAGGGACGAACTAGTCTAAAAAGTTTGTGACGTGTATTATATATTTACTGTTTAAAAATATATTATTACTAATATTATAAGATAACTATTATTCTTAATATGCGCATTATTATATATATTTATGTATCTTTTATAATTATATATATTAAGAATAATCAGAGTTGGGTAAGTTAATATTTTTTTTAAACTAAATTAAGTTGAAATTAATAGTTTATAAAATTAATTTAGTTACGTTAAAAGTTACATAAACAAAAAACTAACTCAGTTAAAAGTTACGTTAAGATTAAATTAACTTAAGTTAAATTAAACGTTAATTTTGAAAAACATTATTTATATTAAATTAGAATGTCGTAATTTTTTACAGTTAGATCATTCAAAACAATTATAATATGGATTATCAAATAAATATAATATTCTGTTTGTAAATTAAGTTTATATGAAATAACAAAGAAATATTGTTTTATGTGGGAATGTTTCTTTTTTTATAATTCTTTTCTTTCATATAGATAAATTTTTAACTTAATAAAAAAGTTAATAAGTTAAAGTTAATATCTTTTGAAAATAACTAGTTGAAGTTAAAAATTAACTCATTCAAAATTAACTAAGTTAAGTTAAAAGTTATTAACTTTTTAACTAGTTACTATCCAACCCTGAGAATAATAGTTATCTTATAATATTAGTAATAATGTACCTTTAAACAGTGAATAATACACGTCAAAAACTTTTAACGATTTCAGACTAGTTTCGTCCCTGAGAGGCCTGAGACCGAGCGTCGCGTGCTACAAGAAAACAGCTACCTATGAAGTGAGGAATAGAAACGGCAATAGGCATGACACCGACACATTTCAATTTCAATTTCAAAATTACAAAACCTGGACAGCACTGATCTAATAGATATAATGGATCTGTTTTTTATAGCTGAACTAGCTGCACTAGTTCAGAGTTTATCTTTCTCCTTCCAATGGGGAGTAAAAAAGATAAACTCTGAACTGGTGCAGCCAGTTCAGCTATAAAAGAACAGACTCCATGGCAGATCGTTAATGAGCGACGACTGTCAATTATATTTCATTCGAATAATCGCATCGGGAAGTATATCGCGGCGCCACGATTACGTCTCCAAAGCCTGCAATTTCGCGGGCTTATCGCTTTATAAGCGCACTCGGAAATCTCGAGGGGCACGTAAGACCCCGGTGCCGGTACCACCGGTACGGTCGGTAGACCGTATGGACCTTTGCGCGGTAGGCAGGGGCCCAGATGGCAAGCGCCCGGTACCCTTGCTGAAATTTTTGACCACGGGTACCGAGACGACCGCGCCGCGCCGCCGTGCCGTTCCTCGTGCCACCTGCTGCAATACGTAAATCAGCCCTGCTCGTTAAACGCCAGGATTTTCGACGGATACGAGCGCAATTCCGATGACAGATCCTTCTCGCTCTGTCGCGATTAAATTATTCCTCTCGCAGGAATGTAAGGATTGTAAGGAGAAA
>NJRP01000313.1:154234-198674 GCA_003063835.1 Aphaenogaster floridana
TACCTGGGGAGGTATAAGTAACATTGTATAAATAAAAGCTGGAGTAAATAAATATACATATACATACAGTGTATAAATAAGGGTAAGCAAGGAAACGATTTGAAATAAAAGGCTGCGTTAAGTAAGATAGAAATAAGGAAAAGATAAGAAGGGAAATATTATTTTACGTTGTGCGACACCAAAATGTTTTAGACGGTAGAGTTAGCTAGTTAATAATTATAAGGAATGGATGGATGTGTGTGGTTTAAATATTTATGTAAAAATATTTAAACCCTCCCCCAAGTCCCTTCTTGGCAAGCTGATGTAAGCTGAAATAAATAAATATATGTTATCAATTATTTCTTTCGCCTACTACGAAATTGGCTTCGAAATTCCGGAACTTTCTACCTTGTCTTTTCGCTCACTTTCTTTTTTTCTGCCCATTTCTGCATCTTTATTTAGAGATCTATAATTATAACATACTCGAGTGTTAATTTAACGTAATGTGATTATGCTGTTTGCATATTTTGTGTTAAATTGATATTCAACATTTCTTAGTGTTAAAATAACATAATTTATAAGCAAGTGAACAAATAATATATAAAAATAATGTAGTTTTAAAACGTAAATAAATAAATTAAGATAAATGAATAAAATGAACATATTAATTTAACATATTATATAAATGTCAATTTTATGAAAGATACAAGCTTCCACAATTTATTTCCAAAAAAAGTGTCACATTTTTTGTATTAATCTTTTTACATAATATTTACTTCGTAACATATTCATCTTGTGTTAAATTAACATACAAATTTGGGTGGACCGTTTGGGACACGTAAAATGTGTTAAATTTAACACAAACTTTTCAACTGTGTATAATATATCATACTTATATAATTTTAAAATTATACTCATTCGAACGAAACGAACAACGAGATCGAAATGCAAATCTGTAAACAATATCGACATTGACATCGATAATACCCGTCGTCCTAATACAAAAATAAATATATACGGTACAACACCGGGATTATAGGTCAGGGATGATTATCGTGCTCGTCCGGGATTTATTCGCCTGCTCGTCCCTACTTCGCTATATGGAATCTCTTTTCTTTTCTAAAGAGCAGAACACGTTCTGTATATATTCGCGTCCGATCGATCGCGCGCGGATCGTTTCTCACGCTTTGATTTTTTTCCCTTCCGCCGTGTCGCGTAACCCGTATTTCCACGTGCACACGCACAGGGAAAGAGGGATGGAGAGAGAATGTGAATCTCGCAGGCAAGAGGCGACGTGCATTACGGCCAAAGAGAGAAAGAGAGAGAGAGAGAGAGAGAAAGATAAAATGGCATCGGGAGTATTGAGTTGCAGCGGAGAGAGCATTTAGAAACGATCGCGCTCGCGCGCGGCCATGCGATGTTACAGTTCGGTACGGGTTTGAAAAGATCTTTGTTCGAGCGTCGGAGCGCGTGGAAGTGGGCCTGCGTGCGCGCGCGCGCGCGCGGAAGTGTGCGTGCGTGGAGCGCGAGCGCGCGCTGCCGGAAGTCGGAACGTGCATCATAATGCCTCTGGGTGCGCCGCGCCCGCCCGCCCGTCCGCTCGCTCACCGGCTATTTCTCGCTTCACTGGCAAATAAAAACAATGTAACGATCTTTCGGATTCGCGAGTCCCGGCGCAGCTCCACTGAAAAATCGCCCGTCGCTCTTCCATCTCGGACTCGGCACACGCACGCTGTTTTTCGTCGGTCGATAGTCGCCAGAGAATCCTCACGTTTTCGCCGTATTTTCCGCGGAAATTCGAGGGAAAATATCGTTCTTTTGCGATTTGACGCGAGACGAACGAGGTTTTTTGCAGACAGATACCTACTTTATCGACGGATGGTAACATCGCGATCTACTTTATCGGCGGTCCAAAAGATACGCGCGCGAAAGATAGCGATACCGGTCGGATAATTTAATTGATCGTCCGTCGATATCGAACGTTTTCTACCTTACTCACCGCAGATTCGAATAAATCCTTCCGTTTTATTGACAGATTAAAGGCTCAGACACAATGAGAGGAATAAGGAACAAGGAATTAAACATAGGGAATTGGGATGTGGAAGAAGGAAGAAGGAAGATATTTTCCTTCTTCCTTCTTCCACATCCCAATTCCCTATGTTTAATTCCTTGTTCCTTATTCCTCTCATTGTGTCTGAGCCCTTATACAATAATTGAGGTTTGTTCTTTCCAGCTGAACTTCTTGCACCGTTCATCTTTCCTCTTTTTCTCTCTAACGGGGAGAGAAAAGGAGGAAAAATGAACGGTGCAAGAAGTTCAGCTGGAAAGGTCTGTTTTCTGTTCCTGAACTGCTGCACTAGTTCAGAGTTTATCTTTTTTACTCCACATTGGAAGGAAAAGGATAAACTCTGAACTAGTGCAGCAGTTCAGGAACAGAAAACAGACCCCTTATGTCTGATCTTTTCAGCTGCACTTCTGAACTAGTGCAATAAGTTAGAATGAAAGAAAATATATTTGTCTCATTCTAACTTATTGCACTAGTTCAGAAGTGCAGCTGAAAAGAACAGACCAATTGTTATTTACTACTGACGCTACTGACCGCGTTACACGGAGCATGGAGGATGTAACAGGATGTCGTGTGGTAGATTAGAGCCTTTCACTTTTGGGTCATTTGGGTGACACGAGTCTTTCGACGATCTCGTGCCGCGATGACGGGATCGGAAAGCCCTTCCTTATTGTGCCTTACGATTTCGGGGCGGAGCTGAAAAATGCACCTGGACAAATAATAATGTTCACATTATGTAATCTGATAAAAGGTATGAATCAAATTGACAAGGATACTAGTTGCTTTGAAAATTACGGCGAGTAATTTACTTCCTGAATCTGGGAGATCCCCAACGATTTGTGCGTAACAGTCTGTCGTCAACCGAGTATAGAGATATGAACGATCCATAAAGGCAAGGAAAATTATAAAATTAAGCAAAATTTATACAATTTATAAGGTAGTATAGTACCGTACATTGAAAAAAAAAAGAAAACATGAATGAAGTCAAGGATAATACGGTGCGAGTGGTGTTTGTATCCTTGCTGCTGGATCTCCTGGCGTTTACAATGATACTGCCTCTGCTGCCAGCTTTATTGGACTATTACAAAGAGATAGAAAAGGGACATGGATTGTATTCTACTATTTTAAACTATATGAAAAGTATACAAATGTTCTTTGACGCACCAGATAAAGTCAGTACAGTTCTTTATGGAGGTTGGTACTTATACTTTTATTTAAAAAAGCAGGGTTATGCCATAGATTTCAAGATTACGTCTACATGTATTTATTTACATGTTATCTGTGATGTTTACATGAACTTTTTTCATATAGACTATAAACAATGTAAACTTTTATAAGTTGGATAGCATAATGCAAAGAAAGAGCAATTAAATTATAAAATGACAAACGTATTTAACTGTGGTATTAATTATGAAGATATTTAATAGTAATTATAACTGTAAAATCGGAATTGCAAATCAAAATGCAATTCTCTGATGTCTGATAATCCATAAATTATTGATAGTTTACATAGATGACACGTTAAACATAGTTTACATTGTCTACGTGTAGATGTAGACTATTATATTTTACGCGTAAACGCCCAACCCTGCAAAAAAATAAATGTTATACATTTTTAAAAATAAAATTGTCTTCTGTTTTTCACAGGATTTCTAGGCTCTATGTATTCCTTCTTACAATTTCTGGGATCACCGATCATAGGAGCATTATCGGATATTTATGGAAGAAAAATTTTGATGTTAATTTGTTTGACAGGCATCTCGCTCTCTTATCTCTTGTGGGCTTTGTCCACAAATTTCGGTATATTTGTATTAGCCAGATTTGTAGGTGGTATCTCTAAAGGAAACATCAGTTTGTCAATGGCTATTATCAGTGATGTCACTTCTCCAAAAACAAGAGGAAAGGCAATGGTAAAGAAACCAATGAGCGAATGTTTAACGTATAAATGAAAATGCATTTATTTAAAATAAATACCGCTTAATTCTAAATCGCGTTTTTTTCCTCGTTTTTGCAGGCACTTGTGGGGATAGCTTTCTCTATCGGATTTGTTGTGGGACCAATGATAGGGGCGTTTTTTGCGTGGATTTCCAGTGGTAACAGGGAAGGCACGTGGTACGTGATACCAGCTGTATTTGCGCTCTTCCTTGCCTTGAGCGACTTATTTTTTGTCGCTTACTACTTGAAGGAGAGTCTATCGTTAAAACATAGAGCTGCCACTTTAGCAAAAGGATTATCCGGAGCAATTTCATACATTAATCCTATAGATCTCTTCCAGTTTAATGGAGTATTGAATTTGAGTCAGCAAGGTATTTTGGCAGAATTGTATATAATAATATAATGTGTACAATTTTTGTTAAGTAATGTATTATTTGCGCAACAACTACTGCATTGGCTCTTAACGGCTTGTTTTTTCCTTATTTTTAATTTTTAATTCAGAGCCTTATATATAAATATATATATAATATTTAATTTAATAATATAATATAATATTCTAGAGAATGTCAAAAATGATTCTTGTACTATATTTCATGAGCAATAATGTATTATTAATAACTTTATAATTTATATATAATAAATTGTTACTTGATTTATATAATATTTTTAAATTATAAGAGAGAGAGAGAGAGAGAGAGAGAGAGAGAGAGAGAGAGAGAGAGAGAGAGAGAGAGAGAGAGCAGCACAAAAATGAGAATTCTGTGAGTTTTAACGCGCAGATTTTATTTTCAGATCAACAAGATTTGAAGATATTGGGACGAGCGTATTTTATATATCTTTTTATATACAGTGGTTTAGAATTTACATTGACATTTTTGACGCATCATACATTCGGATTTACGAGCATGCAACAGGGTTGGATGTTTCTCGGGATTGGATTGGTCATGGCAATTCTACAGGGTGGTTGGGTGCGACATATACCCCCGAATAGAACAAAAACTATCAGCGAGCTGGTAACCTTCATTCACATCAAACTTTCTACATATTTTTTCATTATTAGATAACACTTCTTCATTTAATGATATTTTTTTATATTATTCTAGGGTTTATGGCTAATAATCCCCGCATTTATATGTATCGGTGTCGCTACCAATGTACAAGTGTTGTGTGTCGGGATTTTTCTTTTTGCAGTTTGTGAGCATTATGTTTGTTTATTTATTGCCGATATAATATTAGTAAATTCTAATTTATCGTTAGAACACAAAACATGCAACAATACATTATAATTGCTCCATATTATCATATTGCAGCTACTGCGATGGTTGTCACCTGTATGATGACCCTGGTAACGCGTATTGGACCCGAACATCAAAAGGGCGTGATCACTGGTATATTTCGTTCTCTAGGTGCATTGGCTCGCGCTTGTGGACCTATCATCGCTTCTTCAGGTGAATTCAAATGCATTAAATTCGAGAAAATGCTTTTGCTTCATCAATCATTTTCTTGAACGCACACATTCCTATTTCAGCGTTTTGGTGCATTGGAAGTGCCACCACGTATCTAACTGGGGCTGTACTACTCACGCTACCGCCACTGATTTTGCACAGCATGCGTACTTTATAATATTTGGCATAGTCCAATATTATGCCATCCTCTGCCTTTTTTAATCTTAAAAGATATACTTTATACACAGTATTTTTATATCTTTTTATACATTACTATACTGATTTTTATACTGATTTTTAAAAGAAATAACTACATATTGTATACATTATGTTTCATGCTTAGTGATATTATATAGTGAATAGTGATATTATATAGTGATATATGATGGATCTATTAATAATTAATAGATCCATCTCCAAACGTTAAACATCACGCTTGTTATTTATATCTTGCTGCACATACTTAAAAATCTATTAAATAACAGGGTTGGGAAAGTCACTTTTAAAAAGTAACTCGATACTGTTACTCGTTATTCATAATATACCGTTATTGAAAAAAAGTTACTTGTTAGTAAAGAGTCATTACTATTTCTGTTATTTTTCCATCATATTTTGATGTTTTTTTTTAAATGATTGCTCAGATCAACCTCAGATAAAGCCTCTTATTATATTTAATTCCAATATAGTTAAACATAATGCTCCCTTTTTTTTAAACTTGCTACCTGTTTCATTATACGTGTGCAAAGTAACGATTATAGTTGTTACCGTTATCCAAAAAATATAACTGTGTGTGTTACCGTTATCGTTACTAATAAAAAATATAATTGTCGTTACCAATCCGTTTCCAGAAAAAGTAATTGTAATGGTAACACACGACATTACAAATAACGAGTTATTTCCCAACCCTGCTAGATAAATATATGTGAGTGTATCTACAGGGTGGGCGACTGTTTGGTATCGAAGTGGACATTATGTGATAAAGTTAGTTTTTTCTAGGTGGAGTAGCTTCGAAGATCTGAAAGTCACATTTGTTTTTTCAATAGAATTGTATGATTTTTTTACATAATATGATTCTTCTAGATATTTTGCATATAAAAGTATTAAGGTACAATAAAAAAATCAATAGTTTACGAGATTTTTACGATGTTATCCTTTATTTTGACATATTTTGACACAAAATATAAAATATCTCGTAAACTATTAATTTTTTGGTAATCGTACCTTACACAGAATAATGAGATGAATTAATTAGTATAAAGAAAACACATACTTGCTTTTCAAAAAAATTATGCAATTTGCAATATGCAATTACATATTTTTTGAAAAGTGTTTTCCTCACATCAATTGATTCATCCCACTATTCTACGCATAAAAGTGTTAATCAGTTAACTGGTAGATCCGAAATCAACATTTTGTGTCAAAATTGGTGAGAGTGAATAATTTCGTATTATACATGGAAGTATATCTATAAGGATTTATCAAGTTTAATGCAAATTCGTTGAAAATTGGCACAGCTATTCATGGTGCTCATATGAGTCATTACCAGTTGTGGCACTTTTTTTCGCTCATATATGTATATGAGTCATTACCAGTGAACTGGTTAAAGTACAGTTATTAAAAAATGAATAGTTTACGAGATATTTTATATTTCATGTCAAAATGTGCCAAAATAAAGTATAAAATATCTGTGAAACTGTTGATTTTTTGATAACTATTTTAATACTTTTATATGCAGAATATCTAGAAGAATCATATATATACAGGCTGTTTAAAAAATTTCCACCTCAATATCTTAAAATGCGTCATACGAAAAAATGTTTCAAACAAAAGTTGTAGGATTTCGAGGGAGACATCTTATGATGGACACATGTTTTTTCAAGGTGGAGGTGTTCCTGAGATTTTAAAGTGACCTTTGTTTTTTTAAATGGAATCATACAATTTTCTGTGTATAATTTAATTCCTCCAGTTATTTGGCATATAAAAGTAAGGTAGAGTTATTAAAGAATCAATAGTTTGCGAGATATTTTATATTTTATTTTGATATATTTTGACATGAAATCTAAAATATCTTGTAAACTATTCATTTTTTGATAAGTGTACCTTAATACTTTTATGCGTACAATAGTGGGATGAATTAATTGATGTGAGGAAAACACATGGTTACTTTAAAAAAAAAATTATGCAATTTGTAATGCGCAGTTACATACTTTTTTGTCATCTGATCACAATACTCTGTGTGCGTAAAATGTAAATGATAATGATAGAAAAATCTAATAAAATGGTGAAACGTAATAAAATCATGAAATATTTAGAATTTTACGATATAACATAAATAACTCGCACATGTAAAAAAAAACAAAAAAATAAAATAAAAATGTGACCTTCAGATCTTCGAAGCTACTCCACCTATGAAAAACACTAACTTTATCACATAATACCCATTTCGATATCAAACAATCGTTGAAAAATAAGAATTTTATATCTCGTTCAGTTTCAGAAATATTAGCTCGTAACAAAGTTATATGGCCTACCCTGTATATATATGTATACACGTAAAATTATTTATATAGTATTATATTTTATATATATTATATATACTTTGTGATATATACAATAAAAATGTTACAGGAAAAATATATACATTTATATTGTGCGTAATACGCACATAATTTTATCTACAATTGCAAAAATTTGAAATTACTCTATTTCAATAAATTAAACATTTTTCATACAGCCATACATGTACATATTATTACGTTATAAAATTTATATTCTCCTAACGTAACTCTCGGATCCGTCTGCTTTCTTTTTATCTCAGTTACACTTTCTTTCTCCGAAATCTAAAGACCAAACTGGACGGATTTGCATAATAGTGTAAACGTATTTCGGAGAAACTGCGGAGAGAAATGAAACGCTAAGACGTGATTTATCGATAAACGGTGCTTCGATACATGGACATCCTTATAATTTTTTTCAAGGGGGGTCAGAGTGTAAATATACTAGAAGTGCCAAACGAACGTATTTTCAAATATTTTTTAAAGAAATATTTATGCAGATTTTTATTTTTAATTGTATAAATTTCAAACAAAAAATATTATCTGATTGTTAATTATAAAATGATTCTAAATTTTTAAATATTAAAATCCAGAAGTTAATTTTTTTTAACTAAATTAAGTTGAAATTAATAGCTTATAAAATTAATGTAGTTACATTAAAAATTACATAAACAAAAAACTACCTCAGTTAAAAGTTACGTTAAGATGAAATTAACTTAAAGTTAAATTAAAAGTTAATTTTGAAAAACATTATTTATATTAAATTAGAATGTCGTAATTTTTTAAAGTTAGATCATTCAAAACAATTATAATATGGATTATCAGATATACAAGGTGGCCCCAAACGTTCCAGCCAGACTTTGAGATTTTAAAGGAAATTTAATTCTGAACAAAAAATTTCCTATAAACATGGGTCGAAAAATGCTTCCTTAAAAAGTTAGCGCCTAAAAACCTCTGAAATCACGGTTATTTTATTTTACAAATATCAGTGAAAGTATGTATTTTTTAATAAAAAGTACCGAAACAAAAGTTGTAGAGAATTTAATTATCTTTCAAATGAGATCAAAATGATTGTAGTACGATCCATAGATTTCGAGATAATTATGTGGTAATGTATTTTTTCTTTCATATAGATAAATTTTTAACTTAATAAAAAAGTTAATAAGTTAAAGTTAATATCTTTTAAAAAAATAACTAGTTAAAGTTAAAAATTAACCAAGTTAAGTTAAAAGTTATTAACTTTTTAACTAGTTACTACCCAACTCCCTTAAAATCCAAGGGGAAATATACCCCTCCTTGCCCCCCTGCCCCCCCTCATGAGCGCCCACGCTTCGTTAGATCTCCCCTTTTCCAATTGTTTGCCTCCACAATTATTTACAATTTGCGCGCGCTCCGCAATCTCGTTTATTTCATCGCGCCCACGGAATGGAGGAGCGGCGAGGAACGCGCGTGAGGAAAAACGGTCTCGGACCGAGGAGGAAAAACAGACCCGTCGGCCGCGGTTTATCGATAAATCACGGGCCACGGCGCGGCGGGCGCGCGATCTCGCGGCGCGCACCGCGCAGGCCCGGCGGCGATCACGTGACCGGTCCCACTCCCACGATCGTCCCCCCCCCCTCCCGCACCGCCGCCGCTCGCCGGCGCCGTTTACGGTAGGAAATTCCGAGAATTTCCAGCCGTGTCGGTTCACTCCGTCGTGATCCGCGTCGACCGACGGTGCCCGACGGCCTGTGATGTTCGCGGCCGAGAGGACGGCCGAGGGAGCGGATTGGAGCGGAAGCGACGGTAGGAGGACTTGTTCGGGGTGTAACTTTCGGGAGAAGGGACGGGCAGGCAGGTCCCGCACGGGCGTTATCGACGGCGGCGTGGGTGTGAGTACAATTGCGCGCAATAATTGCTCCTTTCCGCGATTATTGCGCGACCAGTGCGGGTTGTAGCTGTCGCGTCGCGCGTCAGCGGTACGTTCAAGGTCGCCGGCGCGAAACAACAACGAGGGAGCGCGAGCGGAGCTCTGCGGTGGCGACGGCGGCGGCGGCGGAGGCGATTACGCCGTATTGCGTCGTATAACGTCTTCGCCGAAAAACGGAGTCCGTTTGCGAAAACGAGCGAGAGAGAGAGGGAGAGAGAGTGAGAGAGCGCAGTAGGGGCGAGTACCAGGTGAGTTTCGTCGAATCGCCGAGCGGTCCTCGAGTCCTCGTTCGCTCCTTGCCCGCTGTTCGCCCCGCTCCGGCCCCCTCCTCACCCCCTTCCTTTCCCCCGCCGCCGCCGCCGCCCCCCCCTCTTCCCCTCCCGCCGCCTGCCCGCGCTCTTATCTATTTGCGCGTTACGTCGCGCCGGACGTTTTTTTTCTCCCTCCCTCCCTCCCCCCCCCCGCCGTCTCATCCTCCTTTCCCTCCTTTTCCTCGCCGCGAGTTTTTCGTCGCGAAACTTTTCGACGAGACTTTCGTCGCCGCTTTTTTTTTTGGCTGGGCGAACTTCCGCTCTCGCGCGACTCTCGCGGCGCGGCGTTCACCATCTCTTTCGAAGTTTCAGCGCGACAAGTTGTCGCTGATGATAAAAATAAATCGGCGTGCCGCTCCTCTTTTTGTTTGTTTTTTTTTTTTTCATATAAATTGTAGGCGTAATTAGCGGCTCGGAGAACGGAGATAATCTTTTTCGAGGCATCTCGAGACGAAGTTGGAGATATTTTCTGGAGCTTCGGAGTAAAGACCAGGCGATTGCTCGTTACGCAGAGAGTGCCTCCCGGGATGTCGGACTGAACTTTAGCAGAGAGTCCTCGATGATCCGAGCGATTATTGCCGGATTACATAATGTTTGCGTATCACGGTTTATTTGAACACCGAGGCTCGGAAAACTTTTCACGCCGCCGCAACGTTCGGAGGGAACACTTGCAAGATCTATTTATAATGATATTCTTTTGTCGGTACAACTCGCAGAGATGTAGCGACGAAATGCTACATCTCTGAAATGCCGTCGAGCGTTTTCGGAAACTTTCTATTTTGTATATCAGAGTGACTTCGAGATCATCTTGTGTCCATTTCTACCAATATAGATTTAACTTTAATCTCAGTTTCATTTACTCTCTTTATCTTTTTCTAATTCTTAGAACTAGAAAAAGATAAAGAGTAAGTTAAACCGAGATTAAAGTTAATCTACATTGGCAGAAATGGACATTAATCGATTAATATAGACAGAATCTCCTCCCTAGTGAAAATTTTCTTGGAATTCTTCATGTAATTTTTCAGAATTTTTTTCAGATTTTCTGTATAATTTTATAATTTTTTAAAAAATTTCTCAGATTTTTTATATGAATTGGAACATTTTTCAGAAATGTTTTTAGAATTCTTCATGTATGTGAATTCTGAAATATTTTAAGATTTCTAAGATTTCTCATATTATAATTGCAGAAGAAAGCTTATAAAATTTGAAAAAGTTTCATATTTTTTTCTGAAATCTTCATAAATTTAAAACATGACAAATTCTTAAAAATATGAGATATGAGAATTTTTTTCACCAGGGCTACGTCTAAATTTTTAGCTATTTCATTGTTCTTAATTTAAGTATCTTTTTGTGTCAACAAAAGATTAATCGATGATTGATATAAACGACAGAATTGTCTACTGCAAAATCTCTATTTTATCATCCATAATTTAAATGTTTTTCTTTTTCTGTCAATAAAAGATTATATAATAATTTTATCCATAATAGTAATAAAATACTATTTATACTATTTATACTAAGAGTAATAAAATACTATTAAGTATTACTTGGTCGATGATTAATTCGTCAAGTAATACCTGCAGTACTTTATTAACATGGACGGAATTATTATCTGACACATGAGAAGAAAGATTAGATTAGAGATGATGAATCGTGTAGTTGGAATTTCTGCAGTAAACGGTTCGGTCTAACGAATTAAAATCGCTGATTAAATAAACTCAAGTTTGGTCGGAGTCACCCTTAAGACTACGTTGACCTTTGAGCTGGAATATCTGATTAATGTAACGTAATGGATATTTTCTTTTCACCAGAGAGATTACGATTATCTCACAAAATGGCGCTGTGGTTGAAAGCACAGCAGCTGTCGCAAGATTCGCTGCAAAAGGTGCGCAATATATATGGAGAACACTTCCCAATTGAAGTGAGACACTTCTTGTCATCATGGCTAGAAGAGAAGATGTGGTAAGCATAATATATCTCTATGGGAAAGAATTTTCTCACAGTCATTTTTTGATGAATAAGAATTTCTTGTTTATACATGCGTGCATATATGTATAAATAACTATTATTCACCAAGAAACAATTGTGAATAAATCTAAATCTATTATGTTACTAGCATATATCTCAAACTCGTATTGACGTGATCTTAATTCTTTTCTTTTTGACTCTATTTTAAATCCATTCCTGAATAAATTAAAGCTGTTGCAATCTGAGAATATTATCATTAATGTTTTAGGAACAACGTAGATACAGAAAATCCACAGTTTGAGCACTACGTAAACAACTTCGTTGGATCACTGATACTCGAGTTGGAATCAAAAGCAAACACTCTTACCACGGAAGATATGTTTGTAACAAAGATGAAATTGATAGAGGCTGCTACCATGTTTCGAGTGAGTTATATATCGTGTTATCTTATATGTTTATTTCATAATTTAACTGAATTATACGAATATTACTCATATCTCTATTATTCTTTTATTATAGCAAAGATACAGTGAAAATCCAATGACACTGTATAAAATAATTAGACACTGTTTGGGTACAGAGATGAAATTGGTAGCAGAAGCCGAACATTTAGGAGGTTTAATAACCAGTGACAGGGTCAGTTTGATGATAGGCGACACAGTTACGGAAATAGCTCATCAGGTCGATATATTGCGGCGAAAAACATATGAGACCGGGGAGGACTTACGAAAGATAGAACAGGAGCAGGAATCTTTCGCTCTTAGTTATCACGAGTGTACGAAACTGAATGCCCATTTGCAACATATCGCTATGCAAGTGCAGAATCAGCAAAATATGGAGTTAGAAAAAAAGATTAGAAGGTAAAAATCGTTTTAAAATGTATATATTACACTCATAACTGTGTCCAGCTCGTTATTTATAAAAATTAGCAAGTAAGTAATGGTATGTGAAAAGGGCCAAGAACGAGCAAAAAATAAAGCATATTCAATTATTCATATAAGTATAATTTGTCAATATTAAGTTAATAATATATAGCGAAACCAATTTCAACTTCACTAAATCTTCATCAGCTATGATTGTATAAAGTAAGTAATATAAATCAAATTGAACGTTTACATTCTGTTAAAGAAATTACAAATTTGAAGTCATTGTGAACAAATACATATAAAATAAATGTAAATAAAAACGATGTACAAACTACAGTAGAGTCAAGGGATGAGGTCATGTAGTGTCACGTGAAGTAAAAATATAAATTAAACATCATTATGATTATAACTTAAAATGCAGAATTGTATAGTATAAAAGTTGATAGAAAAGTTGTTACTTCATATCGTGTGTACATTACACTTACTCCATTACTTCACAACTCCTACCTTCACTTCTTTTATACAATCGGGGCTGATGAAGACTTAGGCCCATATTCTGTACCCTCTTTTATTGATAAAAGTGCCTCTAAAAGAGGTTTAGAAACCACCTGATTGGCTGAGAAGCCACATTTAAGGCACTTTTATCGATAAAAGAGGGTACAGAATACGGGCTATAGTAAAGTTGAAACTAATTCCGCTATATATTATTAATTTGATATTGACAAATTATATTTATGTGGATAATTGAACATTCTTTATTTTTTGCTCGTTTTTTGCTCTTTTCACATACCATTACTTTGTTGCTAATTTGTATATATTACAATCTTTGTTAATTTATGAGATATAAGACAGATATTCTTTATTTAGACAAAAAGAGCAGCAAGATTTGCAGCTGAGTCAAAAAGTAAACGGTGTGGTTCGTCTACGTTTGATGCTCATGGAGAAATTGGATGATATTATCAAGAAATTGAATATTTTACAATCGAGAATTCTCGACGACGAGCTTATAAGGTAAAATGTCGATACATATTTAAAGATAAGAAAGGTATAGATTTATTTGCCTCTTGTTGAGCCATTAACGATCCTGATATTTCGTTTAGGTGGAAGAGAGATCAGCAATTGGCAGGTAATGGTGCAAATTTCGCGTCCAACAATTTGGATTCCATTCAGGAGTGGTGCGAGAGTCTCGCCGAGCTAATCTGGCAAACTCGACAACAGATTAAAGAAGCAGAACGTTTGAAGCAAAAGTTCCAATGCGAACCACCAGGCATTCGAGATACTCTTCCAACTTTGAACACTCAAATTACGCAATTTCTCAGTTCCCTTGTCACGAGTACTTTTATTATTGAGAAACAACCGCCACAAGTCATGAAGACCAATACTCGTTTTACAAGCACAGTGCGCCTTCTTGTGGGGGGCAAATTGAACGTTCACATGACACCGCCGCAAGTAAAAGTGAGCATAATTAGCGAAACGCAGGCAAACGCTTTGCTGAAGAGCGAGAAAATGGCAAAGTGCGGCGAGGTCAGCGGTGAGATTTTAAATAATACAGGCACAATGGAGTACCACCAGGTGCGCGAGATTTAATATTTATTTTATAATATTTATATTTTTTTTATTTCTCAAATATTTTGAGAAATGTCGCTCTTAATATAAATTCAAAACTTAAAAATACCATTACGCTTACATTATATCATTTTACAGGCGACAAGACAACTCTCAGTGAGTTTTCGTAATATGCAGCTAAAGAAGATTAAGCGCACAGAGAAGAAGGGTACAGAATCCGTGATGGACGAGAAATTTTCGTTACTATTTCAATCACAGTTTTGCGTTGGCGGAGGTGAATTAGTATTTCAAGTTTGGACTCTCAGTTTGCCTGTGGTCGTAATAGTACATGGTAACCAGGAACCTCATGCATGGGCCACTGTCACTTGGGATAACGCGTTTGCCGAACCAGGTAGGCAACCGTTTCAGGTACCGGAGAAAGTGCCATGGGCACAAGTGGCGGAGGCGTTGAACATGAAGTTCCGCTCGGCGACTGGTCACCAATTGACCGAAGATAATCTCCGATTTCTCGCGGAGAAGGCATTCCGAAGCAATGGCAATTCAGTCGGTCAAGATTATTCGAACATGCTATTGAGTTGGGCGCAGTTCTGTAAAGAACCATTGCCTGAAAGAAACTTCACCTTTTGGGAATGGTTTTATGCCGTCATGAAATTGACCAGGGAACATCTGAGAGGTCCGTGGATCGACCGATACATCCTTGGATTCATCCGAAAGAAACAAGCAGAAGAGATGCTGGCGAATTGTGCAGTTGGCACTTTTTTGATGCGTTATTCTGATTCAGAACTCGGCGGTATTACTATCGCGTGGGTTGGAGGTAAAATATCGAAACATTATTCGATACATTCAGATAAGTTTTATGTGAGAGGATACATGTCATAACTGCTATCTTAATGTTACCAGATCAGGCAACAGATCATGTCTTCATGCTGCAGCCATTCACCAGCAAAGACTTTGCTATTCGAAGCTTGGCCGATCGTCTTGCCGATATGCAACATTTGCAGTATCTTTATCCAGATATTAGCAAAGATACTGCTTTCGGCAAATATTACACCCCATTCACTGGTAAATATAATTTGCAATGGACCGAGTTTATTATTTGTGACTAATTAATTAATAATAATTTATTTATTTCTACAGATAACCAAACTCAAACGTCAAACGGGTACGTCAAGCCATATTTAGTAACACACGTGCCAGGTTGGGGCGCTCTACCCAGCATCGGTGGTCAAACGCCGTCGCATTCGTCCGTAACAGGTGTAAGTAATAATGGTCAGAATGGTCCGGGTGGAAGTTACCCAGCTACACCGCAGACTGTATTTCCACCGCATAGTCCACCAGATCCATCCACGCGGGACACGCCATCCGTAGCATCAAGGTCAGTCTCTTGGATGTAATATTGGATCAGCGATCTTTACCTAATATTTCTACTAAATCAACTGAAATATCTAGATATCGATATGCCCATACATTTGGTACTTTGTTATCCTTGAAAGAGAAACGAATCTCAGATTATGCATGAGGTCCAGTGAATTAAATAAAAGATGTAGTTCATTTTTTCAATTGAAGGCACAACTTTCGAAGGAAATGATTTTCCTTCGTACTTCACAAACATTAGAAAAATTATTCCATATATTTCTTTTTGTTTTTTATTATTTTACGAGATATCACCTACTCATCGGTTGTGGCATAATTTACCGGACATCTGTATATCGATGTCGAACATATCTCTCACTCGTATTTTATAAATAATAATCTAAGATGAAAATTCTAAATTTTTCGATTATAAATAAATAATATAATTAATTATATTAACTAACAGATATTGTATCTGTTTTTGTTGATGGCATAGAAGATTTTATTTCTCGTCATTTGATATCTTAGATTGTGAAAATGAAACACAATACCAAAGTACCATATTACATCCCTCCGGTTTAAAAAAATGAAAATCGAAGACAATAATTTATGTGAGCTTATTGCAAATGAGAACAAGTATTACACATTCCTTGCACTTAACTCACATTTTAACATACATCTTCTAGATTTTCTATTTTTTGCAAAGACGGTCAGTATTTTTTTCTTTTTTTTTTAATAAGCGTCTTTTGACACAAGGAGTTATATAGAAAGATGTAATGATAACTGCGCGATTGTACTTTTTGTAAACGTTTTTACGAAATATTGTACGTTTAATATTATAACTAATATAGATGAGCAAAGGAGAAAAGTGAAGAGTATAAGCCGTAATAATGTACGATACGGCACGCATTATTCAACGAATTTTGTAATGACTGATATTATGTATTGGATGAGGATTTCCTCACGTAAAAAAAAAAACAAAACGATATTGAGCGTGATTTCCGGGTATATTGTTGCCTGAACAAAGCAATTGTGACGTAAAGGCAGATAAATAATCATTATCTACTGAGACATTATAAAATATGTGTAAATGTACGACTAGTGACGCCATAAAGTAATGATCATGTTAGATCATCATTTAATATTAACATATTTTTTCTCTTTTTTTAAAGTTTTTCGATTACTTTTACATTGCATCTTTTCCCATGTATATTTATTGTGTGTACCCCAGTATTTTTCTCCAAGAATAAGGCTTTATTCATTCTATAAGTATAATGTCCTTGTTGCGCTTTAATCATTTGCTCAAATATTCTTCACACACAAACCGGATCTGTTCATATTTAAATCTTGATATATAATTTAATTCTATAATAACGAAAAGAATATATTTTATTATAAATGTTTATTATCGTTTCTCAACTGTACTAAAATAATGTGAATACCCATATCATACGGTCTGTTAAAGTATTCAAATAGGCAATTATAGTCGATATTTTAAAAGCAATATCGATTTTTGTTGCAGTTTGTTACAACAAATGCGTTTTCTAATTTTTTAATATGTTTTTTTTTCAAAACAGATTAAGATTTTGAAAGTATGTATAACGACTAATAATTTTGTAATTTACAATTAAGAAATAACTCATTTATATATATATATATACATTTATATGCATATACATGAGATATATATATATGTATATGCATCTTTGATATAGATTTCCTTATATATAATTTTTATAGTCTATAAAAAAATATATAAAGATCATATGTATCTAAATTATATGTCTTTGTATATAAAGACATATATTTTATATATTTTAGATTAAACACATTAATTAACAAAAACGTCCAAATAATGCCATTTTGAAGATGAAACAAAGGTAATTGGACAAACAATACCTATAGCGTGAACAAAGCCTGATTAATCTATAAAAGCTATCTATAAATTTAGTATTAAAGGGCATTGTTACTGTGCATTAACTTATCAATGATGCAATCTTAGTATTTTGAGGAGATTCTAAATGAATTACTATAATATTACAAAGTGCCTTTACGCATAAGTGCATTTCAATTTTATAAAATTATATATTTAGTTTATGCGTTAAGTTGTATAATTGGTATTAAAAATGCGATCTCTGTTTTCTATATGATTTTTAGTATTGTTTGTTTTTTGACATACACGTATACAATACACAGTGTATAACCACACAAAAATTTTTATAAAAAAGAATTTAAAATTTATCAATAAATTTAAGGAACTTAAACAGATACTTTATTTCAGCGGATTTAATTTGTTTTTATCGTTGAAATGGTTCTATTTCGACTATTCGTACAAGCATATCTCAATTGTGGACCATTAATTAATTAGAAATTAGAATGTGAAATCAATTTTTCAACTGCCAAGTATTTTTCTATTATTCATTTTTTTAATGCAACGGCTTATCCATGGCTTTAATATGTAACTTTTATATTATTATACATTTTTTGCATATTGTAGCTTGTAATGTTGCGTACGTAGCGTAAACATTCGCGTGTTAAAAAGACACCACATGTTTAACAGAATGGATGCGCAGATATGCTAAGAGTATAAGATAGCTGTGTCTGTAAAAATAAAAGAGGCAAAGGCCTGGAGCAAGCCGGTACAACCACAACAGAATGTTCGATACGATTCTGCAAAATGCAGCTCCAATCACTCGCAGCTGGCAATTGAGTAAACGTTGTTGCTCGCGGATTCATTGGAACAATATTGCCGTTTCGTTGCTCTCGCACACCGTACGAGTCGAGAGATAAACAACGGGAAAAAAATCATTCACGATTTCCATTTTGCTTTTCTCGGAGACGACAAGTGACCGATGTGCAAGCTTGGTTCTGGGTGGGGCTCTTGTGGTTGTCATTCGTATTTCCTTCGCCGTGTTGTACCGGCTATCCCGGCTATAATCGGTCACCTTCGAAAAAGTAGCGGGCGATACGTATTCCCAGACTGAAAAAGAAAGCTAGAGAGAAAGGAATGATACGGAGGGAAGAGAGGGACAGATTTAAACCTACGATAATTTGATTATCGAGGATTGCCAGTGATTGGGGTTGTGTTTTGATCTGTGGTAGCTACGCTCCGGGTCTCGGCCAGTCAGGCGTTGGGCAGCCAGGTTCGGACATGGACTACATGGAGATGATGGGTAACAACGAATTGCCGTCGATCGATGAAAATCTCAACTTGGATCAGTTGAACAACTTCGGCTTCGACTTCATGCAGTACAACCAATCTACTAAGCTGCAATAGGAGGTATGCCTGCGAGATGTCCTTGAGATACGACGGCACATCTGTGATGATCGCCGTTGCAGGTCTAATCCCGATCTTTCTCCGATCTCTATTTATCAGTCAAGCCGAAGCGCACCGGAGGCAACCGAAATGTATCGCGAATTGTTAACAGGGGAGGGATATTAATGTATCCTAAAATGATATAATTATATATCTCTTTTTCTGTCTCCTCTTCTTTTATAACAACATAGCCAGCGTTTTGTAGTTACGGAATTGGCTTTCTTATACTTTAGAGAAGATTTATAGAAAGATAAAGTGTTGTTATCACTTTTACCTAATATGATATATATGTAATATATCTCTGTTGATCTTGTTCTCTTATACTCAAGTTGCACTGACTGAGCAATACATCCGAGAGCTCTTGCGTAAATCATATTGATACGTTATGCGACTCACTATTAAATAGATATGAAGATATTTGTATCTATTTAATGAGTTCACCTGTCGTTACAATAAAAAATTGTGATTTTTTTGTTAATATAATTTTTTTAAATAAAAAGACATGCGATTTTCAACGTTTCTATATTCCAAATTTATATTTATCAATTCTTCTAGTGAGCAACCAAAAATTGTTTTTTTCGCTTCTGTTAACGATTTCATTAATTTTATCGAATCCTCCTTAAGCTCTTCGTATGTATCATTTTTGGTAACGTTTATCAATATAATTTAAGTTTTTACACGATGTAAAAGAGACTTAGTACAAAGATTTATATATTATTGTCTATAACTATAACATATGAAGTGCTAAGAGAGCGTATGTAATTATAAATAGAAATGTATGTCGCTTGTGAATAGCAAATTAAGCTACTAAGCAAATATCTATAATATCTATAGTATTACACATATAGAGATTGATATAACACTTATTTTTGTTAAACATTTAGATCGTTTTATAGAGAACATTTTAACGAAATACTATAAATCATGTTATTCTTTTCTTTTTTATGATAAATCGTGTAATTATACCATGGTTATGAATTGGTTTTATATCTTTAGAAGATTATAAAGAGAAAAGCAAAATCCTTATTGCTTGCCCAATTCAAATGTGTCTAGGATTATTAGATAGTGATATAAAAGTTAAAGATTTATTGAAGAGAGATTTTTAGAGTGTACATTCATATAAACAATGCATAAACCATCATCTTCACAATCACCTAGTCAAATTGCCATTGCATGCATTTTGGATTTTGAAAATAGAATAGCCATGGAAAACAGGAAATTGATTAAATTTTTGGTTTCGTCACATTTTGTTTAGTTACACAGAAAAATAATGTTAAAAGGAATGATAATGCGTGTTATGTAGACTTAAAAGTGCATTGTGTGATGTAACCTAAAGTAAGTGCCTTGCGCATTTTTAAACTTTGTATTCTGAAAATTTTTGGCAAGTTCTGCAAAGATCTTGTCGATTTAAGATTGAATTGTTTTAACTAATTTTTAAGAAGTTTTTTTTATTTCAGTGATATCATAAAATTTCTCGGATCTACGATGTAGTATTTTATCGAGAGATAAGTTATCTCTAAAAAATAATTTAAGATGTATACTTGCGAAGATTCATTTGTTCTTTAGATTAAAATCTTAATATCAACTTTTAGAATTATTTTTAGAATTAAGGAATATTTTTAGAAATTTAAGAGAGAGAGAGAGAGAGAGAGTGAGAGAGAGAGAGAAGGGAAAAAGTAAGGAGACTAATTTTCTTAGAGTTTAAAATCTCCTTACTTTTCAACTTAAACTAACTATAATAATTTTAGGAGTTATTATAGATAATTACTACGGTGCCCTATTCCCTCCCCTGTATGTTTTACGATATAACATGACACGCATGTTTAAACGCGGAATAAAGTACATTGTAGAACAATATAATGGTTCTTTTTCTTTCTACTTTAACGGATATTTATTCCTATTGACAAAGTATCGCAATATATAACAAGTAATTTAGGATGTTTGATTTTTTTGGATGCTTGTTTTTATCACAGTAGAATAATATATTTTTCCACGAAAATTTGTTATATCATATAAGTAGAGGCAAGGCAGGGAAATTGAATTTGGGTCTTTCGTTTGATAACCGGCTACCATAGAGCTATCCAGCAGCCTGGCTGTTTATTACTGTAGCTATATTTAGAATAAAATTTACGAAAACACGAGCAAGATGTAAATTCGATGTTCTTAATTTTATCTGCATTATTAATCCGTAGACTACCTGGAGATTTCAAGATCGAGGCGATTTTTCGCCTTTGAATTATTTTGCCGATTTTGCTTAAATTCGGATGTATAAAAAAAAACATTTTAGATCATAATCGTAGAATCGTGTTGTTGAAAGCGTATATCAGAATTTTTTCAGATTTATTAAAGCCCACAATCAATTTAAAAAACACAAATGTCCCTCAGCGATCCAGGTCGTCTGACTAAGCAGTGAAATTCCACGTATTCTATGGAGGGTTAATTTATCAGATGTCACAATTGCACTATAAAAAATTGATTAATAACTATAGTTAGTGCGATCAAATGTTTTTTTTTATTGGCTTCTTACAATATATTATTATCTTCCTTGAAAATATAGTTATTCAAAATATAGTATATTCAAAATAAATACTGAAAAGTTTAAAGGACGATTGTTTGTTTTTTTACTCTAAAATAATTTTATTCATAATAAGGTTTTTGTCCCAAAAATAGGGAATATTGGCCACTGCGGGTTTAAAATAATATCAAAGTCGATTGCAATTTATCCTCAGCATGCAGCAGACGCTATTCAATCCAAAAGCATTTAAAACTGCTGTCGAAACATTTTCCTGTTTGTCGATTGGACAAGAACACTCGGTGCACGAATCATTTTTGACATAATGACCTGGCATGTGATAACTCATGTGATAGATTGTGTCACTGGCCATCGGATGTTCTTCAGCTTGATATTTGCTCCTTTTGGGCCTATGGGAGTTCCTTCTTTAGGTTTCGGCGTCCACATTTGGTAAGATAATTTATTTATCGTCTTGCAATAGATCGTAATTTCTGATCTGGATAGAATGCATCGCAAAATCGATTATGATTTTACTAGCACAGCAGAACACACGTCATGAAGAGATTTAAAAGACGGAATAAGTAGAACGATAAGAACCAGCGCTGATTAAATGTTGCGCAAACAAATTTGTAGCTAAATCAAACCAAAGTCAAAACAATAAAGAAATTAATTACAAAGTCAAGTAAATCTTTGAAAGACGTTCTCGGAAGAAAGAGTTTCCTTTTGAGAAAACGAATTTTAGCTGTATCATAGACGTCCTTTGGACTATTACAGTTTTCACATGATTTATTTAAAAGGTAATTGTTCCGTGACAATACTATTAAAAAGATAATGGTTAATCTGTGTTAGATGTTTACAAATATAATTTATAATATATAACTTTGACACTATAGCAAAGGAATATCAATCACACAACTTATATTTTTTGTTTTAATTTGTAATACTTGTAAGCTCTCGAAGTAAGCTATAAGAATATGTAATAAAAAAAAGGGGTTTCAATAGTAGAAGTTGAAAGAGAGCCTAAAATAAAAATTTAGAAAACTTGTAAAAGTGTATTTGTAAAAGTGTAAAAAAGTGTGCAAATTAGGAATTTGCACAGTGCTTCCTCATCAATTTAAAGGGGGTCAAATTAAGAAGAGGCACAATGCATCATCAACATTTTAGTTGATTCACAAAGCTTTCTCTATAAGGAAGTTTTTTTATTTCTTCTTTTTTTTTAGTTTGGCTTCCTCATAGAGGAAGCTTTGAATCAACTAAAATGTTGGATGATGCATTGTGCCTCTTCTTAATTTGACCCCCTTTAAATTGATGAGGAAGCACTGTGCAAATTCCTAATTTGCACACTTTTTTTTATTTTCTACTCTCATAATCTAAATAACTGGTATTAATCTAGTATCGATTACGTATAAGCAAAGCACTGAATAGTAATACAAAAGGAGTTTCTAATATCTTTGTTATAAAAGAGGGTAATTAATTATATTTTAAGGTTGTAATAAATGATATTTCAACTGCAAGAGAATAATACAACATTTCGATATTACTTTATTTATAACATTAACATAATATATTATCAATATCATATGTATTGAACATATTATAATATATTAATATGATAATATCAATGACAATGTGTGTGTCAATGTTCTCGTTCTGAATGAATACTTGTCAGAGAATGAATACTTTTTTATCAACCAGGTATGCTAAAAGTTGTAAATGAATGATTGAAGTTCGAAATTACTGGTACTTATTTTTTTATATATGAAATATGAAAACATCTAATATTTTTCAAAAATTAGATTTGAAAAATTTTATTATTTTAAAATATAATTTAATAAGTTAGCTTGTGTGTGTGAGACTCATGAAATAATCACTACTTCATTTGAAATTATGAGATCTAATTATTACATACAAATTATATACAAATATAAATTGATGTAATTAAATTATATTATATACAAATATCAATTTAAAAATTTCACAATATTTTTACTTAAACAATAAATAATATTTATTTAGCTAGAATTCAACTTATATATCTGTACCTCAGAGGTAAAGGATCATATGTCCACTTTTTGTCAAAATTGAGTTAATACTTTTTCCCCAATATATCAGGAGCTTAAACTTTTAATATAGTAAAAGATGTTATGTCCATTATACGACTAGTTTCTAAAATACAACAAAAAGTTGTACTGAAAATTTGTATATAGGTAAAAAGACAAAAAATGTCAGTTTCAAAACATGTCAAAAACAAAAACAAAACATGTCAGTTTCATTGCTTTAATATTCAAAAAATTAAATTGTTACTTTTATTTTATATCTAAAAAAAAATACACTCTTTCCCTATTTAAAAGTTTAAACCCTGTTTTCTCTAAATTTATAATAATGGATATACGATTCTTTACCTCTAAAGTACAGATATGTATATATTGCTAGGTCTAACTAAATAATAATCAATGAACAATTATGATAAATCTTTATTTTATTTTCTCTTCAAAGAAACTTCTTTTTGAAAATAATTAATTGTGCAGTAATAACCAATCGATCAGTGGTTAAAATTCATCTTTATTTGTTTCGGAAAATAAAATCATCGTTTAAAAAATTTATTCATAAATGTTTCATTTTTTATTTATACAATTCAACAAAAAATAACTTCTCCTAAAAGAGAGATTAATCATAACCCATAATTTCGGTTATACTGAATACAATTTCAGTTTCTAAAATGTTTTATCACATTACAATTTTGAGACATTTGAAGTTGTAGTTGTAAAAATTGGTTATTGTAACATACTATTTTATTATGCTATAACGATTACATATGACATATTAGGAAAGTTTTATTTTATTTAAAATTAAATATGTTAGAATATTTATTAAAGAATTTGTTCATCATACGCAAGAAAAATTGGAAAATTGTAAATTGAGCTTTGTTGCTGGAATAATCCATTGATGATCTATATTTTTCAGTTGTTTATTAAAAAAACATGACAAATTTTTAAAAACATGAGATATGAGAATTTCTTTCACTAGGGAATATTCTTATGAATTTTAAATAGAATAAAACTTTTTTAGTCATGTTATGTATTATAGCTATATAAGGTGGAGTATTTACACATCTTGCAGAACTTCTAAATTATGTGTTTTATAAACAATTGTTATATGCAAAAGTTGCATAATTTTGAGGAGCCAATTACGTTTAACCCGCTGTATCTACTCACGAGCGATACTCCTATTATATTATATACTTTATATACAATATTGTGAATTATGTTAAATAGACTTGGTAAAAAAAGACTTTTTATATAATATTATTCTCAAATTTTTCAAGATTGAGAATATGATAGAATATTTCTAAATTCAAAATTGAGTATAAAATAATTACAAAAGATGATGAAATTATTCTTTTCTTTGACTTCTATTTTTGTTGATTTGTTTACAATTTTTATCTCAGCAGTTTCTTCTTGATTTGAAGATTGTTAATTTAATTTTTATCAAACATTATCTTCTAAACGAAATATTCTTAGTGTTTTTTTGTATTTATCATATCGTTATCGTTTATTCTGCTTTTGTAAATAACTTGATTTTCGAGAATAAAATCATCATCACACTGTTTTAAAAATCGAGATTAAACAATATCATTAACAACATTTTTATAAAATATATTGCTATTTGAAGAATTGCAAAACTGTTTCCTATCCTCTATCTTGTTGTTGCTGTAAACTTGTTCTTCAGTTAAGGTACTACTACTATATTGTTTCAAATGATCTGGAACAATAACATCGTTAACTACATTTTCACATAATGTATTACTATTTGAAAAATCTCCAGTTTTTCTTTCGTTAGTCTTTGTAATATTGTGATCGATTTGTTTTTCAACAATAATGGCATCATCAAACCATTCTGGACATTCAATATCCCTAACAAAATGCTTACAAGATGCATTTACATTTAAAAAACTATTTTTCTGTGTCGTCAATTCTTCATCATTATTTTGAATGCAGTTCTTTCTGCAGATTAGTTGTTTTTCGGCAATCGAGAAAGGTTCCTCTATTTCATCTAAATTGCTAACTAATTTTCTAGATGATGTATTTGCTTCATGGATGTTCTGTTCTCCATAATCCATACATGTAATTCGTTCTTTAATATTTGAAGCAGTAGCATATTTCACCAGATTGCTTCCATCATCAATAGATTTGTTAAAAGATAGATTGAAATGTGAAGAAACCGTAAGCTCATCATCTCTGATATTATTATTTATATTAGCAATTGCTTCAACAATGTGATTTTTAGTACACTCTTCTGGATTACTAATATCACTTATTATATTCTCTCGCGACAAATTGCTTTCTACAGAATTGGTGTTCAATGTATACTTCATAAGCTGTTCCCTACAATTACTATCTGAACCTCCTTCGCAAAATGATTCTGGTGAAAGACCGTAAATTGGAGAGACCAGTGAGCAATTATCATTAGAATAAAGTTTATCTTGTATTGCTATTTTGGTGAGATTACATGATAAAGATTTCCTCAAAGTTTTCTTGTTCTCGATTCTGATGTTATCGTGCTGTTTTACTTGAGAGCCATTTTCCCCTTTAAGAAAATCATAATCCAATTGCTGACCATAAATTGAGTTGCTATTTAAGTGATCTAAAGATACCGCAGAATACTTGGGAATTTGCTGCATAGACTTTTGGTCTCTCTCCAATATTCCGATATTCTTCATGTTGCTGATTGCAATCTCTTTGGATCTTCTATCATCTATCATGACAAAATAATCAGTATAACTTCTATGATACTTCTTTGAAGAGTTGTGCTCCTCAATTGAAAAGGGATCACTTTTTGGGGTTTTTTTATCTTGATTTATTGGTACAATCAATTTATTATTCTTGTTTCTTACGGATTCTTGGAAAAATCTTTTATCATTTATTGTTAAAAAGTCATCACTCAAGCTTCTGTCAAATCTTTTTCGAGAATTATGTTCTTTTTCCATAAAAATATTTTTCTCTGTATTTTTTTTATCTTGATTTACTAACATAATCAACTGACATTTTCTATTGCGCAATCTTTGACTTTTTTCAAGGCATGCTTCATAATCCTTTTTTGCAAACTCATTACTTCTCGTCCTGTATTCCTGTTTAGGTTTGTATACAGTATGCCTAATCAAATGTTTAATATCCTCAGGATTTTTTTCAATTTTCATAAAAGCAAGTTGCTCTTTTTCATCATAAATACGATGATTCTTCAATATGTCACTGTTTTCTTCATCTAATTTGACTAATTTTCTTTCTAAGGCTCCTTCTTTCTGTATAAAGATGGCTTCCGAGTAATTTTTTAAATTATCAGCATTTTTTTCATTTAACAAAAATTTGTCTTTGTCTTTATTCATTTTAATTAAAGTTGTTTGCATTAAAGCATCTCCTTTTTTGTTTTCAAAGACAATCTTTTGATTATCCTCCTTCGTTTCTTTGTTAATCAGATCTTTTCCTATAGCTCTTTGCATTAAAACGTCTTCTCTTTCCTCAGAAATAATCTCCTGATTATGACTTAAAAGCTTACTTTTTTTGTCATTCAATTTAATCAGATTCCTCTCCGAGACTTTTTCCTCTTCTTCAAAGACAATCTCCTGGCAGTTTTTCACAATCTCTCTATTTACCGCTTCTGGCAATTGTTGTAGTTCCTCATCTTCTATTACTTGAATGGCGTTAAAATCGAACATCTTTGATTGATCAATGCCTACAGTTTGAGGTTCATACCAAATGCAATTAGAACATTTACAAATATTTTGCCAATAATATTCGTTTTCCACGCTGTTATGGCTCTTCGCACAGTCCGAGGGTGTCAGAGACAATTGTAGACAATGATGATTGATCGGATGACAATTGCATTCACATTCTCTTCTTATTAAACGATCCTTGTTGATTAGAACACCTGAAATGCAATCTGCAACTTAGAGGCTCTTTAAATTTAATCAATGATCGAGATTTGTGGTCAATTAATATTGTTATTGTTATATTTAACCTCATCATGCTGAAGACAGTTTTTCCCAAAAAACCAAAATTGCAGCATACAAAAAATAAAACATTTCATATATTCAACCCAATAAAAGATAGAACAAAGCTGAAATGGATCTTTTATGTTATTTACATTATTCTATTTACAGTATTCTATTTTGTATAAACTTATTTTGTATTTTCTGGATTAAAACTAAAGTAAGTATAAGTTAGAGAAAAGAGCTTTTTATATACCCAAAGAAGTTCTAGGACCAAAAAAACAGGATTATTAAGGACATAAGTTTACCATTCAACATTCTTTTATTCGGCTCATATAATACACATAGACTATGCATTAAAAATTGAGATTAAAATAACTATAATCGAAAAAATTGAATATTATTCAATCGCACTACAGTTATAATTAACATTCATGATTGATGGTTTATAAGGTTTTGTATTATATATCCTTTTCTTTGGTTCTTACGCACAGCAGTTTATATATGAGTTTATAAAAATATCGGACAGAATTTTAAATAACTTAACTTTTAAATAAAAATTTTAAATAAAATAACCCATCTTTTTGCTCTTAGGCAACTTTTATTACGATTGTTTCGTGTTTGGGTTTTATCATATGATAAAAAAAATTGATAAGCCACTATATGGAAATTAGAAATTAAAAAAAAACAAAGGGAGTCAATTCTGTACAGTCGCAATCTTTGCTTTATCCTTATTGAATTTCAATTTCTACCATACGATTTCAAATACAATCTCAATTTACAATGCGTCGTCTGGCATGGAATTTAAATAGACGATCACAATCAAGCTCAAACAAAATATTTGGATAGTTCGTTCACGTTTTCTAACCTGGAAATGTAATTTGAGCTTCATAAATATATAAATATCATTGTTCCTTAATTATCTAATTTATCACATTATCCAACATCGGGATATGATTGGTTTTTTTAGAATTTCCATCTTAGAACAACTCAAATACATGTGTTATCAAAATTGTTCTAATTGATTTGTTTAATTTCTTGCTGATTTTTCTTTAATTATAATTAATTATAATTTATTTATAAATAATTATAGTTGCGGTATAGCTTATTTTTTCTTTGAGAAATATGAAAAAAATTATCTAGATTTTTATAAGTTGCGAGGAATGTTGTCTCTTCATCATTCTCTTCTTTTTGCTTTATTCTTATTTTTCTTTTTCTTCTTTGTTCTTTATTTTGTTTTAACTTCTTCTAGCTTAGCTAAATTACACTCCAGGGCAATCGTCGATAGACGGAATGTCAATATGCAGTTTGGACGGTTTCTGAGAAGAGCGATCTTGATGAATAAGGAAACCTGTGCTGTCTGCTTGAGGGAGCATGTTGAGTACGATCGGGGCACTCTTCGGCTCGCTAGGGACTTTCTTCAGACTTCCATCTGTAGTATAGCCAGTACCAGACGGTCAGACAAAGACAATAATGCACAATATACGAAATTAAAGAATTGGAATTAGCAACAAGCTGGAATTTATTTAGAATTCGTTCAAGCTAAGCGTTAACATGCCGGCTGACAATTAGCACATTTAATAGCTCTTCATGAAACTTGGAATATCCCGAACAAAGAAATTAATAATGTTAATTTTTTTCATCCACAAGATTAATTCGTTTCACCAAAACTAGGATAGGAAAAGATCTCTCTCTCTCTATGTGTGTGTGTGTGTGTGTGTGTGTGTGCGTGTGCGTGTGAGTGCGTGCGGTGCGTGTATGTAATAATGGATGATTTGAAGTCTGATTATAGATAGTTCCATTTAAAAAGTCCAAAGACTATCAGATTCAATTATCTCTACTTATTATGAGTAGGAAATACAAATTCTTCGATATTAAATTCTAGAGATAACTGTAAGCGAACAATGCGTTACATCAATTTATAACATTATAACGCTGAATCAATTATCAAATGTACATGAACAAATTATCTCATGTTGAACAAACATATTGATTGTTAGATATATTCGATTAATTGTAATATAGATAGGTATTGATTGTAATATAAATAGATAACATAGATAAGATTTGTGTTGTTACCAGTATCTCATATCTCGATAACCGTGGAAAATTAGATCTGATATGATAATTCGCAAAAAATCAGCTCTAGATTCCATTAATGAAATATTTGCATTTTCTCTCACATCGATGTCTTAATTTTTGTTAATTTTTGGTTTGCAATATGAATATATAATAGCAACCTTATAAAACTTTTATAAAACCGCAATTCTTTAGCATTTCATATGCGACGACTTAATCATAATTGTAAAAAATAAAAATATTTTCAAATGAATGCACTCGAAAAAATTGACATTTAGTATTACTTTGGGGTACTTCGTGTTCATTTAATAAACCAAAGATTGAGTCATCTGAATAATTTATATGACAAACCAATCACGTGATCACTTACTAGTTCCATGCTGAAGATTATCCTGTGTCTTGTAAAATTCTGCAAGCTCCCTGCCAGAGCACAGCGGGGTGTCAACCTGAGTAGTACTATTAAACAGCGAATAGTCCACCTCGTAACCTTGTCGTTCCTTTGAATAGCTTACCATGGGGTCGAAACGATGACCCCATAGAACCTCCTGCGGGAGATAACTGGACCTAGCCTGAGTAGTTTGTCCAGTAGACTCGATAGTACCTTCTAAGATCAGAACGACTTCGAAACGTTCAGTTAACATATCCTCAGCGGACATATTGAAGAAGGGTGAGGACTCGTTGATCCGATGAATAATGGTGGCTGGCCAGATGAAAAATAAATCACCGTTCTCACCATCGGTACCTACCACCAGTTCATGCTGGTGTTGAGACAGAATCTCGCCTTCTTTGGTCGTCCTACTGCGAATCATTTGTGCGCGTACACTCGCGCCGATTATGTGACTCTTCCTCATATCGCCCACTCGAAACATGAGACAAAGCTCACCATCCCGTTGACAAATCACGGCATTTCGCGAAAATAATAGAGTCTGGGTACGTTGTTTTGGTCTGGTCATTTTAGCGAATACGATGCCCACCTGTAATTAATTTCTTTTTATTAAAGTTAACTTTTCACGATCGAACATTTCATATGCAAAGACTTAACGTTCTCTGAAGACACTCACCATAAAAGCTTGGATCATGACACCAGCGATACTCTGAAGGCACATGATAAATATGGCCTCGGGGCATTCTTCGGTAGTAGAGCGGCTGCCATATCCGATGGTGTGCTGAGTTTCGATACTAAAGAGGAAACAGCTAGTGAAACTGAAAATGTTGTAAACGCACGGCATCCAGTTGTTTTCCACTTGAAAAGGTGGTAAATGGCGTTCTTCGAAGTCACCGTGAGTGAAGGCTATCAGCCACCAAATCACCGCGAAACTCAGCCAAGATAGGAGAAAGCTCAACATGAAGCACAGGAGCGTCCAACGCCACTGCGTGTCCACTAGGGTTGTGAAGATGTCCTGCAGGAAACGCAGCGATCTCCGGGAGATACGCGATTGCAGCACATTGCAATCGCCATTTTTCAGGACGGCGCGACGACGCAACTTCCGCGTCGGTCCAGCCCGGTATCGACTCCTGAAATACAGATATACAATTTTCACTAAAGAAATAAATTGTTCTTTAATGATTTACATTTTTATAAATATTAGAAGATTATATCTTTCAACGATTTAACTTATTTATTTAATAAAATTAATAGATCTGATATTTTTGACTATCGGACTATAATTGGGAAAAATTCGATATCAGCACTCCGAAATGCAAATTTTTATAAAATTTAGGTGGCAATCATTTGTTCACGATTTGTCCACGTTTGTCCATCTAAAATTTTCGTTTGCTTACCCTTAAAAAAAGTTATCACTAAATTAAAAAATTGGAAAAAATTTGACATGAGCACCCCCATGAACATTTTTCATTAATTTCTAAGCGGGATACGATTGTCCACGATTTGTCCACGTTTGTCCACCCAAAATTTTCGTTTGCCCATCGTTCAAACAAAAGTTATGACCAAAAAATAAACATTGGGAAAAATTTGACATCAGCACCCAAAATGCAAATTTTTATAAAATTCAGGTGGCATACGTTTGTCCACAATTTGTCCACGTTTGTCCACCAAAAATTTTCGTTTGCCCATCGTTCAAAAAAGAGTTATGACCAAAAAAAGAGAAAGTGCCAAGAAATAGTGACAGTTGACGTAGTTCTACGTTGTTGGTTGCGGCTCACTTGTCACTGAGCCCCTTTGATTTTTTTATCATAATGATTAAATACGAGTCTATTTTGATATTCTAAATATTTGAATCAGTCTCTTTTAATATACGTATACTAGAAATTGTAGTTTAAGTATCAAAAGAGGCTCATTTAAATGATCATTATGATTAAAAGAAGACAAATTTTGGATTGGATAATACATCGATGTTATAACTTTGGCGTAAATCGGGCCGTAACTGAGCTCTGTCTCTGCAGGCTTGGCTATATTTTTATGACATCTTTAGAATATTCTCAGAATCTAATGCTTTAATGTAAAGTATATTAAAGTCTATTAATAAAACAATTTTAAATTATATCTTTAAAATAAAAATGAAATACGAATAAAAAAATCATTTTTAAAGATCTTTTAATCAATGAGACGCGCGTCACGATTTAAATAGTTATCAAACTGCAGTCTGCTTGATTTCTGCTGCCAATCTGCTGTTTGATTATATGAGCAGGTTCTATCGATAGAACATGAGCAAAATGCAGACGCAGTTGATGTCAGTCTGTTGATATGTTCTGATCAAATCTGTTATCACTCTGCTGACATTCTGCTAACATTTTGCTTACAGGGTAGTTTGTTGTGTTAAAAGATAATAAATATCTTTTTGAAAAATAATTAGAAATTTGACTTTATAATATCCTTTGAACTTTAGATTTTTAAAGGATTATAGAATAATAAAGTTTCATGCTACATCTAACTTAGTTTTTATGAAAAAATCTCTCTCTCTCTACATATTTCAAAAATAAATGTAGAATTGTTTAAGGAAGATATCTAACAGCATTATATGAAAAAAACCTTGATTTAATTTTCATTTTTCTTATACTAGTACATTAATTTTTCCAAAATACTCTGAAAAAGAGAAAAATAACATTGAGAAGATGTTATAACTGCAAAAACGTAAAGATACTCACTCAATAAGTTCACTAAAAAATTGGTAATTTTAAGTTTTTTAGATTAATAACACAAGAAACTAGTTAAATCAGATGCTATTTCGTTTTTGTTTTTAATCCATATATAATGGAAAAATATATAGGTTTGTTTCTTTTCGCTGCACTGAGACTGCACTGAAACAGTGATAGGGTTAGTGCAGGCGAGAACAGCACTAGTGCAAGAATACGAAGAAGGCAAAAAAAAACGCAATAAGGCCCAAACACAATGCTAGGCGATATCGATAGGAACAGAGAATAATCACCGGCAATAGATTTCAACTTATCAGAAACCACGTATCAATGCACAATCATTAATACACGGTTTCTGATAGGTTGAAATCTATTGCCTGTGGTTATTCTCTGTTCCTATAATTGTTATCGCCTCAACCCCTCCCCCCTTCCAAATGAAAAGAAATCAATTTTGCTACATCCGTTTCAAAAATCTAGATAATAAAATGCAGTTAATGCAGGCCTATCGACGCGGACGCCCGTGGATTGGCGCTCATGAATCTTTATACGGATTTAATGCCATCTGTTGAAGATGTTTTAGATGAAATAGCTAAAACGAACTTGAGGGAATTCATTTAAATAATAAAGAAACAAATTAATAAAAATGTGTAAAAAATAAAACAAGTAAAAAGTAAAAAAAGGGATCAGAAGTTTTACCATATTCTCCTCGTTGATCCTGGAGTAAAAGCTAAGCGTGAAATGAAGAAAAATATCAAACCAAATAATTTTGCCGAAACCCCCCTCCCATTATCGACGTCAGGATCCGCTAGTGATTATAATACAGTAACAATGTGTGCATGTAATCAATTGTAATGTGTTTTAATGCGACCGTCGGTTTAAAACACCGATTAACTATTCGAAATTCATCAAATCACTTTGCAGACTTATTCATAAGAGTATAAAGATTAAAAAACTGTAAAAAATCGATTTTTTGATCTATCAAACTAAAATACCTCTTTGAACTTAACATTGCGATATCTTCGTTTAAAGAGCACGGAGAGGAAAACTAAAAACATTTCTTATATAACATAAATCTCAGCTATCGATTGAGACTAGTTAGAACTCAATCCGTTGTTGAGATATGAAAATATGAGCTCTACTGTCTCGGCGGCTCGCATAAATATAGCCACGGGCGTTTTGCTGCGTTCTACGTGAACTTCATTGCGCGTAAACTTGGCGCGAGATACTGGCAAGAGACACGTCGTGTGTCTCTTGATTATTATATAATATCTAAACCACAGTTGATGAGAAATAGTCTATGAATATTGTCGCATCGTTATATATATTTATAATTACTTATAGAAATATATTCCGCAATATATCATATATTTTTCTTGAGATACTTGAGAAAATTACTTAACGCCAAATATCTTAACTTGTATATTTGTGTAATAATGATAATTAAATATATAGTATTTAATATATACTTTTATTTGTTTCCGTCTTTACTCACCACGGATCTCTGCGCATTGTTCGTCATCATTCTTGCACTTTGACATAACGAATTTAAAATATCGTGAAATATTTTGAGATAAATACGGCCCCGATACGCTTTGTTATTGCATCGTAAAATTAATTGTTATTCTCAAACATATTTCGTCCAACACAACACTTTCTAATTATATCTAAATACAACATCACACTTAATTTCCACACATATATATATATATAGCAACTTATATATTAATCTTGATATAATGAGTCTATTATATTAACGTTTACATAAAAATGTAAAATTATTTATACGTAACTATTAGTTTCGATATAACACGAATAAATTTCGATGTAATCGAAATATCACATATCATGACCTCGATGCTTGTAAATCAAACATATATTAGCATTGATACAATGACAAACACTACGGTTAGAGGTTTGCTGTTGTTTATACGAGATATCACTGTCAGCGATTCAACGCTGTAGAGAAGACTCTCTCGGGAGCTTGGTCACCCTTTACTGTCATATACAAAAAGGAAGTTGCCATTTTAACTTTGAACGATAACCGAGCAGCTGTTATATACCAATTAACTTATTGCCACGCGTTAATCAATCGCCGAGTCAGTGACGGCATTCTTCACTTCCGCCGTCTGATCAGCTGATCGTATAAATCAGTTTGGTATTAGTATTCTCTTTTAAAATTTACAAAATCTTTCGGAATTATTAATTAATGTAACAGTTATAGTTAATTAGGAAAAAAATCATTGACTATTGATGTTGATTAATATGGATTTATTTGACAATACAATCTAGGTATAGTACAAAGAATTTTAAAACTATTCTTTAAGAATTCTTTTTTCTGAATTTTAATGCTTCGGGAATTTATAGAAGAATACAATAAGAATGCCTCAAGAAGTTACATGCACTATGATGCAATTCATATAGAATCATTCTATATAATAAGTATTTACTCTTTAGCAATTTATGAGGGATAATCTTTGGAAATAAAGAGGGAAGAACCATTATATTTGAAGTAATAAAAATATTACTTATAATGATTCTTCCCTAAATAAAATGATTAATATAATTAACCCAAGCAAAATACAGAACATTCCAACAATATCGCTGGAATATTCTGTGTTGGCTGGGAAAATATATTTAATGTAATTACTTTATAAGAATTAACTTACTAAAAATTTTTTGTTCTATATTATAATGTTCATTCGACACTGAACAATATATACGTAATATTATGCAAAATATTATTAAAAAATACAAACTGAATTGCAACAAGACACTTGGCATCCCTCACAAATTCTTAAAGTATTCCATTTTCTGAACCTCAAAGTATTCGTCATAATGAACTTTTGAAGAATACTTTAATATGAATTTGATTATAGATAATTCATCAAGAATTCTTCAGATATTTATTTTTCTAATTCGTAAGCATTTTTAAAAATAAATTCTCTACGAACTTCTATTTACCTATGTTCTATCTGGGAAAGATATAATTATTTCATTTAGTCTTCTATTTTGAAATTTGTGGAATGATTTTTTTTATATAATATAATTCCTCCAGTTATTTGGCATATAAAAGTATTAAAGTAAAGTTATAAAAAAATCAATGGTTTACGAGATATTTTATACTTTATTCTGGCATATTTTGACATGAAATATAAAATATCTTGATTCCATTTAAAAAGATAAAGTTGACTTTATAAAGTTAACTTTGGAAACACCACTTATGGTCAAACTAATACTGCTATTAAATGCGTCTTTTTAAACCCTACAACTTTTGTCTAAAACATTTTTTTCTAAAATCCATTGTTTTTGAGATATTTTGATGTCTAAGTTAAAAAAATGGGGGACATCCTGTATATTATAATTATTTATATATTGTATTTATATAAATTTCCGCAAAAAGAAATATCAAGTGAGAATATACAAGAATAATATGTTTAAAAATATTTATTTATAAAATTTTTCAAAATACTTATTTGTCGAGATTCATTGTCAAAGATAAAAAAACAGTTTATGTCATATTCATGCACGTTAAGTTATCTGGAATGATCCAGAATTATCTGACACAATTTTTACGGGATAAAATTTCACTGTTTCCATATTTTATCTTTTATAAGCTATTTATCCGTGTGACCTCGAGCAATCTATCATTAAGATACCGTTGTGGATCTCTAAGTCTCTTATCGAGCATCATAAGATGTTGATAAGAATAACAGTTGATGAGTAGACAAATATTAACCATTTCTGGAATTCTGCTTGTGCAAAATCTGAAATTCTTTATAAGTAAAAGAGTAAGATACTAGTATTATATGATATTAATAAAGAACAAGCAGTATTAGTAAATTCTATGCATAATGTATTTTTATATAGATACGTAATTATTAATATTATGTATCTATTAAAACAAAAGTAGCAATCGCAACATATAATAAATACGAATGCACAAACAATATGAATGAAACCTTAAAAAGGAGAATTTAAACAAAGAAATTTAGATAAATATGAGCGGCCAAATATTTGTATATATACGGTTAATATTTTTTTGAAGATTTAAATAATAATCAAAATTCGTACTATATATAACTGTACATTCTTTCTCTACGGACGTTATACTTCTAAATAATTATATACTGCGACTATTTTATTGTATAAACATTTACGTTTGTTATCTTATACTAGTCTGAATATTTTTATTTAGATTCTTTTTAAAATTTTTCTACAAACGAGAACCAATCCATATTTTATTTATTCTTGTATTTGGAAGGAAAGATTTTTACAGAGTTAAATAAATATTAATATTGTATAATTATATATATAATATTTATAAAAAATACATTAAATAATTAATTTTTGTTTGTATTGTTTACAAAAGCGATTTTTATTAAATAATCAAGTTATTCTTTTCTTGTTTTATCATATTTATTAATAAATTAATTCAATGTACATCATATTGCACTTTGATAATTATCGTTTTATCAAAATAATCACAATAAAATTTTTCTTAGTCTGCTGTGCAACAAACCGATGTTATCGCTTGTGCGTTTGCTCCGTCACCATCATGTGCTGTTAAGAATGCAATCATTGTGCATTTTTTCACGCACTGAATAATGATGATTATAATTTGTATTCATAGAGTTTTTTCGTAAACAAGGTTTCTTATTTATAGACAAATACATATATTTGTTTGCATATATGTATAAAAAAATTTCTTATTCACCATAAAATTACTATAAACATGTTTTAAGAGGAATTTTAGGGATTAAATCTACAAGTTTTCAATTATTTTAAAAAATCAAATACAATATTTAGAAGGATAGTTATTTACTAATGAACTATTTGTATATCTTGCTTAAATCCGCGCCGGCATATGTTCTTATTACTTTTTTTTATTGATTATATATGAATATGTAATGGTGAAGAAAATAAGTAATTATTGTAAATATTTCAGTTATTATATATATATATATATAATCGATTGAAGTATCTCAATTTAAATGTTTCAATTGTTTTACATACAAATTGTTCTAATTCTCATAGACAGATTGGGAAGAAATATCACATTATCGAGAGAGAAAAAAGAAGGAAATAAAAAATATTATTTTAATTGCCTATAAGAAACATTTTCCTTTGTATAAAAGAATGACTTTTCTATCTCTAAATTTTATATTACAGTTTCTCGTTTGTAAGATGCATACATAAATCTTGTATATCGAAATAGTAATGTGTTAATTTATCATGCCACGCATAACATTTTCATGGCGAAAAACTGCACTGCAAGCGACTTAGCGCGGTTGCATTAACCTAATAATATTGTTGTTCATGATACTTTAATCACAACTTTTAGTTTTGTAATTGAACATATGAGATTACGAAGAAATTTGTATATTTTCTAGAAATAACGAAAAAAAATTCAAATGTGTTTCGTTTGTTTTACCTGTACCTCAAGGAAGAATACGGGTTCTTTGTCACTTGCACGATCATTGGCGTTGTCGGCGTAGTCGGTGGTATCAGCTTTTGTTCTTCTCCGCAATCCAGCGATGGGGATTTGTCGCCCATTTTCAACACATTGCCATTCATCCCGTTCATGACTCACTATAATGTACAATGCTAATCTCAATATTGAATGAATCTTTTAATAGCGAAACAACTACGAATGTAGTCTATTTAAGGTATTAGGAATAAACATTTCAGTAGCACTCAATATTTGTATATTCTTGTCAGATGTATATATTTTATAAAAATTCAAAGTTCTTTAAAAAGTTCCATTCTTCACTCTCGATCGTTATTTCCTCAAACAATCTTACAATTAGTCTATAATTTTTTAATGTTCTAAAACCTGTTTTGTATACTTTTTATCGCACTTCTTTATTCTCACAAAGACATTTAAGATAGTCTGTAGAGATCCATTTTTCACTGTCGATCGTTATTGCGAATTTTCACCTCGTATGAAAATTTTTAAAGTTAGTTTTCTAATCCAGAGTTGTTTTGATAAATAAATTTTCAACACTTATGCGTTGAAGATTTTCTTCAAATTTCTTTTTCATAAACATTTATAGTTTTCCGAAATTGATTTTTTGAAATCTTAGAAATTTCTCTTCTCAAATCAGCCTTCTAATCTATGGATACGCTTACTATTCAATCTTCTAATTAATAATGAGATCTTCAATATTTTTCTATTGAATTTTTTCTCTTCAGGGAAATATAATATCTGAAGCTCTCCGGACATTTATTCTTCACTCTCAATCTTTGTATTCAATCGTGATTCCTCACTTCAACTATAAAGTCTGTGTTTTTTTTAAATCAATCTTCTAATTTATGATACACTCATTGATAATGAATCTTCTGAGACGATTCGGTCAGTTAGATGACGCTAGCTTCGATCGACGAAAACGAATGTGGTGGTGGAAGATCTACCGCTGCAGGATAAACTGCTGCAAGTAGCTGGCCATCTACGACGTCTTGTATATATAGCACGCGCTGACCATCGAGCACATTTATCGGTTGCTAACAAAACGTTATTTGTTCTTCCTATTCTCGCGCAGAAAAAGGTGATCACTCGCATTGGTTACGTCACTTGCGCACGATGAACAGATGATCTGTTCCGTTTTCGGCTAATTTAGCAAAGTCATGATATAATAATCACATGATATAGATTGTGATTATTCTATTATATTTAAAAGATAAATACGTCATGATAGATTAGAAATTATATATAAGTACACATACATATATAATTATATAAACACACATTCTTGTAAATATCTTTTGATAATCGAATATTTATATATCATATGAAAATGAATAATTTTTTTACAAAAGTATATTTTAATTATTTGCAATTTTTGAAGCTAGAAATAAATTTGTGGAATCATGAGGAAAAGTGAGAAATTAACATAACAATGTTCTATGATACTTAAATAATATATGTTATCATAGAAATAATTCGTATATGAACTTCACATTTAGGAAGAATTATATTAATGACAAATCTATTATTTTAATTGCACTTTCTGCACTGTACTTTTTGCACTTTTTCTTTTTCTTCTTTTCCTGTGATATAATTAGTAGTCACATGATCACTAGTAGTCATATGATGTAGGTTGTCACACTATCTGTCACACGAGACGTACAAGGTGAGCTGAAATATTAATGTACAGGGTGATTGAAACTCACTGAAGATGCAAATATTAATGCACATAACAATTAACAGTTATTGAAGATATTTATTAGTTTATAGCTTTTAGTTGTGTCTATATTTTGTTTTCCGAAAATACAGACTAAAAAAATTATCATAAATATAAGTCATATAACAGAAATCCGGTAAATTTATCATCGCGCAATTATTAATGGTTATTGCGAAATTTTAGAATCAAAACGTATGATCGAGGTTGACAACAAAGAAAGATGATAAAGACGACTTCACGATTCACGCGCGATTCTCGTTCGACTGACTGACTGACGTCGTGAAGTCTTATCGGCGTCTTGGCATCTCGTTATCAGGATCTGGCTGCTGAAACTGCGTTGAGGTACGCAAAACATGTCCAGACAAAATGTTATCTTTTGCTTCTTGGTCAGAGAGATACAATAATTTTCTTAAACTTTTAATATCTATATGCACCTATTTAAAAAATCATTAAGATCGGAAAATGTATATAAACAGAATTTATGTATAGATTAAAAAAAGCAAAATGAAATTTTATTCTTCAAACAATTATTTTTCAAACTTAAACGTGCATTATATTTTACAAGTTTATAAATATTATACTTATATTTTTGTATGAAATATCTTAATATATACAGGATGTTTACGAAATAAGAAATATTTTTTATTATTTTTTCTAATTTAAATAGAAATTGCTGTTATTGATATATTTCCTGATACTGAAGATCCGATATTTGGCGTTATAAAAATCGTAACCCCCCCCTCTCTCTCTCTCTCTCTCTCATTTCAGGAATAAAAAAGTACCACTAACTTAAAAATATTAAATAGCACTATTCCCTTCGCAATGTTATTTTACAGATTTTTTTAAAGCACAAAATTTTAGTACCCCCTAATGAAATCAATATAATGCGCCCTTTAAAACGGCAAAGAATAAAAAATAAAATACATTAATTTATATTAGAATATTTTTAGATAGTTACATATTTTTATTTATTCTAGATATCTTGACACAATATAAAATAATAATATGTGAATAATATGAATAAAAATAATATTTTAAGTACTCTTTAAATAATTTCCGCCTTTTGGTTATTTAGGTCTTAAGTCTTTTGGCTCTAAATATATATCGATTTAATTACAGTTTTTTAATAATGCTCCGCATGTAAATTAATTGACTTCCATCATGATTGAAAATTTATGAATAATTAACTGTATTGTTTTGTAATTACATCATTTATCTCAATTTATATTGTAAATTATTATTATTGTAATCGCTATCTAGTAAATTAATTTCTAGACTGAATTTTATATTGTGAAATTTAAGTATTGATTTTTAAAATCATTATAGACATAATATAAAAAATTTAGTTAAACTAAATATATAGTTAAACTAAATATTTAGTTACACTATAATGATTCTTATTTTTTAAAGCTTTATAGGTTATAATACAAATAAATATTATTATTTTTTTATGTGAAATTCTTTTCTAATCTTAATCTAAAATCCTAAGTTGCGATTTAGTTAATAAAATTTAGAAATAATAAAGAAGTATATAAAAGAATAATTTTAAAAAGAATAAATATTTATCTTAGAAAAAGAAGGAAGAAAAGAAAAAAATTTATACAATATATTTTGCTTAATAATAACCTTAACTGTCACGTAAATCACAAACTTTATAAAAGCTTTGTGTAATCCAACATTAAAATAACAAAATAACAAATGTAGAACCAACCCTCTGTTTCGTCTGTGCCTCATACAAATAAGCCTTTTTGTCGAAATCTTTAATCTCTCATGATCCATGATCAACACAATTTCGATTTGTATGAATTAAATACACAGAAAAAGATCTATCGTCTCGGTTCTTCGGTATTATTCGCGGCCGGACCAGATCCAACTAATCGTTACCACGTGGTGATAACGAACCATTCAATTAAATTAACGAGCAGCTCAGTTCAATAAAGGCTATGCGATTGATGATCTCTCTCTCTCTTCTTTTCATGATCGCAAAACTGATCATAACTTCTTCAATAATCACGGAATTTTGCTTTCAGCAAGAAAGTTTTATTAAGTTCCTAGTACCATGGATATCTATATTTAAAAAACAGATAAAAGAGATTTTTATTAATATTTAAAAATTTAAAGATTTATATTAAAATGTATATAAAATTCTTTATGTTATTCTGTTAACTAAAATTTATTATAAATTAAAATTTTATGTATTATATTATAAAAACTAAGCTTTGTTACAAATTATTCATTACAAATCCTCTTTGTATTATATATATATATATATACGATATATGGTAGTTCATTTTAAATGACGTATTTTTTATTTCACCAAAGATGCTGATTTTGGGAAAGAGCTTTAAATAAACATTACTGGATTTCAAGAAAAACTGATGTTAAGACATTTTCGAAACATTGGTAATAAATCTTTTTTCAATGAGAATTTTCTAAGTGATGTATATAGACGAACCGCTCTAACCTAGATTTCGCTAATTTAAAAATCTCTATAATTCGAATTTTCTTCATTCCCTATATTCCTATAATATATGATTCAAAACGTTTGATAAGTTAAAAACTTTTATAACTCGAATTATTATCTGTTCTCGTAGCATTCGAGTTAGAGAGATTCGATTATATCTTCAAAGTTTAAATACATCGCACTAACGTTACTTAAGATGTACTATATAAAGGTTACTCGATCGGATTTATTATATCTCTTTTGTGTGCGCGCATGTGCGTATCGCGCACGCGCGCGTGTGTGTGTGTGTGTTGCATGTGTGTCACGTAGCATGAAATCTTAATTCATAAAAATGTTCGAAAATATTACCTTTTATCTCTACGTATCCTAGATCGTCGATGACGGGATCCAGGCAGTGCGCTTCGTAGTTTTTGGTGTCTAGATGTTCTATTCCTCGAATTCGATGTCTACGTGTCCCAGATTCGGATTCAAAGTATTAATACATTTTTAGATATTCATATTCCGAAAACTACGGAATGAACTACCTCGACCTCGCCATCAGCGACCTAAGATACGTAGACATCGAATTCGAAGTATTAATACACCTAGACACTGAAAACTACAGAGCGAACTACTTGAATCTCATCATCGGTGACCTGTGACACATAGACATCGAATTCGAAGTATTAATACACCTAGACACCGAAAACTACGGAGCGAACTACCTAAATCTCGTCATCGGTGACTTGTGACACGTAGACATCGAATTCGAAGCTTTAATACACCTAGATACCGAAAACTACGAAGCGAACTACTTAGACCTCGTCATCGGCGACCTCGGATCTTTTTCTAGTTCTAAAAATTAGAACCCAGTGAGAAATGGTTTGTTGAATCGATATCGATTCAACGTTGACTCGTCGATGAATGATTGATGTCCAATCTTGGTTGATATTTTTATCATTTTCAAACTCATCATAATTGTTTTTATGTTAATTGTGCAATTGCAAAATGTCTATAAAATTTCCATTGTCTTTCGACTAATAATTCTACATTGTCTTTCGACTAATAATTCTACATCAAATACACAGTATATATGTATCTTTCGCTCTCTCACTCGCTCTTTTGGTATCTCGCTCACTCTTTCACTTTCTCGCTCGCTCCGCAGCTCGAGTGAGATACATAAGGACATTTTCTGTTTCTTAAATAAAAATTTTCCGATTTGGACTTTGCGTCGCAATATCTCCGCTCGTAGGAAAAATAAACGTAGAGGAAAAATAAAAACACTTTTCTTATGTAATTCGAACCCAAGCTTTCGATTGAGTCTACTCAGAACTTGATCGGTTTAGCCGTTATTGAGATCCGATAATTTCGGGTAATACTCGCAACTCGCCGGCGAGTCGCCAGTTCGCGTAAAGATACACGGGGCGGTCTCGCTGCGCGTGAACTTGGAGCGAGACATTACCGTGTCTCTTGATGTGATTAATGTATAATAATCTTATTGAATACGATATAAAGGAAGTAAGGGTATAATAATCTTATTGAATACGATATAAAGGACATAAGGGTATAAAAAAGAAGTATAATTTTTCTATATGAGATATAATGTAAGATATAGATATGATGTAAAATACAATTTTAATATAATCTAAAATACGAAATTTTTAATATAAAGAAATCTATATAAGGTATAATACAAAAAAAATATAAATAGTAAATACAATAATATAATATACAATAATATAAAGATACAATAATATAAAGAGAAAAAAGTACTTTTTTATTTTTCTGTTGCTCCAGACGCCTGGCCGAGTTGACTGCAAGGAGAATAAAAATAATTTAAAATCTACGCTTAACTAATAGTAATGGATACGCACATTA
>NJRP01000313.1:213632-226100 GCA_003063835.1 Aphaenogaster floridana
ATTTTCAGAAGATTTTTTAGTTAAAAAATCACTTAAAAATCATTGCTATATCAAGAATTTATCACAAAATCATCATAAAAAGTGTATCAAATGACGTCATAATGATTTTTCCTAAAATGACTTCTACTTGATGTCATTATGATTTTATTATGATTTTGTGTTCTACCTGGGACACTACGGAGCGAACTACTTGACCCTCGTCATCGGCGACCTGGGACACGTAGACATCAAATTCGAGGAAGAGAACACCTAGACACAAAAAACTACGCATATTGCAAAAGAGCGCGAAATCGATGTTTTATATTGCCGCGTGACATCTCGCGTTCTTAAGATTGCAATAATCAAAATAGAATTGCGTGTACGTGCGGTGATTTATATCCGTGAATACGGAAATATCTACCGTTAATAAAGAAACATGGTCACAGACATGTCGATCGTGAATAACGAATCCGCGAATAAAGAGTGTCAATTGTACCATTTATCAATAATATCCAGACAACATAATTTCCAAAATCGGACATGTCATAAGACATCTTATATCTCGATTGTTTCAGTAATTTTGCTACAACAAATTAATTCGTATTTCGCTATTAAAAAATAGTAACAATTTCGTTGAACAGCAAAACAAGTAAAGGTAAACTCTATCCCGATTTAGCAAATTAAATTAGTTTCAATAATAAATTAATAAATGTTCCTACAAACAAATGTATTCAGCAAAATTCTTTATTTTAGTAAAAAACAAATTTTCTTATAACATCGAATAATTGATAATTATAGCAAAGTTGGGTCATTTTTATATCGAATATATAGTAGCAGAGACGGTTTTGCTACGACGACAAAATTCTTTTCCGCCACGTAAGAACCTTGCCTGTCAATGATGGAAGTAAATACAATACATCAACGTTCCGAGGTAAATACGGGAATAAGTCTGTCATCATTAGACACAATTAACGTGCAATTAATGTTTCGTCCGTATTGCGTGTTATACATGCGCAAACAAGATTACCATGTGTGTTTACCCTTTACTCGCTATATTCCCAATGAATCGCCATTTATCAGCTCTATAACGCGCGACATTATTATTACAACATTATATCTACACATTACATACTACACTAGATATACAACGTAATATTATTGCAAAGCTTGTATTCGTACAATGTTTTTCGTTTTAAAGTAACTTGTCTATTATACCGAGTCATTGCACATGAAACGTCGAATTTCAAAAGTAACACGATTTTGATAATTTTGGCAACGCAATTTAACAATTTATTTTTAATTATACTTTAATAGTAAAAATAATGTATAATAATGTATAAAATCCCAAAGTGCGATAGTTTTTAGTTTTTAGTTATTGCTATTATTAAATATATGTAATAGAAAATATGAGATTTTTATATAAAAATATATCTCTGTCATTAAAATTATATTGTAAATTCAAAATTACATTTTACTTAAGCTAACTTTACCTAACATAATCTAATCTATAATAAGTGAACCCAGACTGATATGTGACTAATACAAGTATATAAATATATATGCCTTTTTTCAGAGAAAGAAAACTAGATCTTTGTGCCTATATATATATATATATAATTTAATTTAATTTAATCTAATTATGTGTGTTTAAGTGTTTAAGTGTTAAGTATAATATACTAAATTAATAACAATATTAAATTAATTTATAATTAGGATAAGACCGCATATTAATTAATTAATTCAGTTAAATTAAATTTCAATGTTTATATCTTATTAAATTGACATATTATTATTAACAACTTAAGAATGACTAACCATAAAGATATTTAGTTGCTACTATCATTTTCAACATTTAAAATATGTACTTTCTAAAATCATTCTCATGTTAATAAAATTATCGGGATCCCCTCTCAAACATATACATCTAAGTTTAATGCTTCAGTCATCAAAATACGTCATTCTGTTTCTTTGTCTAATCTGTTTAAACCGTGGAGAGCATCTGTTGAGCAGAGGCGCCGATAATTACTCGAACAAATGTAACGCGCCCGCTTTTAGCATGGCGCTTGTACAAAAATAAACAATTTTGTAACAGACTCGTGATTTTATTCTATATTTTTAACATAGATAAAATCTGCATTATCAGAGCAAGTAAGTGAATTTTAGACAAATGAAACGATCTGAATAAGATAGATTTTTACCTGGTAGAGTCCTGCCGACCGATACCGCCTGCAATGCTGCTGCTCTGAGTGCTAACCCTGATGAGGGTGACATTCCTTGGTAAAGTAGAAAGTGTTGAGACGCCTTTTTGACCCAGAACAAAAGATTCTGCTGTGTTGTCTAGCAATTCCTTCCCTTTATGACTTTCCGTTCCCCTCTGCTGTTCATGTTCCTCCTCTTCCTCAATAGTTCCCGGAAGTCGAAAGAGTTTCGACGTCTCATCCATCTTCTTCTTCTTCTTCTTTATCAAGAAGAAAATTTCCCTGATTTCGACTCCATTCCAGTAACACTCTTTCTTTCTTCTTTTTTAGATTTGTTAAAATCGATTTTTGCACCGATCCTCTTGAGCATTGTTTCTTAATCGGTTTGAGTCGGTTTTTCGTCTTGCTTATTTAACTCTATTGATTTGTTTTCTTTTCTTGTTAATTGAAATGCGATGATTTTGGTTCTTCGAAATGAAACGCGTCGATCATTCAGCATCGCTGGATCTTTTTAAACTTTGGGTCTTTGTCGTTCCTACGTAAATAAGAAATTGCAGTAGATAATTAAGTATTCTTTATATATCACATCTACATTACGCTAATTGACAAGCAGCTTGTTACGTACAATCAACATGTTACGTAATAGCTCCGAGTAGAGTAGGTGAAAGAAACATTTTCTTCTCGCTATTATATAAAACTATGAATGTTACGATCAATAAGTTTGTCAACATAATGTGACTGTCAACATTAGAGAATTTTCGATCGTAAAAGAGGCAATCAATTAATAATTATCGAAATAACTTTGCGTCGCTAACGAAACGATATGAAATCTGTTTTTAAATTGACGATTTTATTTACGCGTAAATGTTAACATGTTTAAGACATTTTGCTAAACCAAAAATCCTATAACAGCATGTTTAAACAGTTATGTCCAAAATATTTTAAATCCATATTTATAGGAAATGGAGATTATGTGTTATAAATGCAATCTTTGTAACAATACATGTAGTATGGAAATACTATTATTTTGATCGCACTATTGATGTTATAAAGACATCAACAATTTTACATATTATATTATATTTAAATTAAACAATATTTTATTTATAAATGAAATATCTGATTAATTGCTTAGCAACCTTTTCTGCATTAAACCTTTTTTAGTTCTAATTAATTTCATTTCTTTCATTGATATATACACATATAATTCATATTTTTTTTCAAAAAATACATTTTGCAATTATATTAGAATTAAATTCTAATAATAAAATTATAATAAAATTCAAAAAATTGTGAACTTTAAGTAAAAGACAGATGGACTATATCTGTTTATAGACCAAGTATTAAAATAATATATATTTAAGTTTAATTTATATTTAAATTTTTATTAAACATTTAAAATATATCTTAATATTTCTTCTTGTAATGTTAATATATTTACAATTTTTGGTAGAGTAATATTGATTAATCACTACAATACAAATATATAGGGTTATCCAATAAGAGCTACCAGATGTTTTTAGGTTTTGTTTCAAATGCGGCAACACCGTTTGATGTTTGTGTTGGATATCAGTTATTTGTAAATCATTACAAATTACAATTTTAGTCATGGAGCAATGGAGGAATTGATATTCTCGGATTTTCAGCCACACTTTCACGAACCGCGGCAATATTTTCAGCTGAACGTTTTGAACGAGAACGCACAGGCCTCTCTCTCTCTCTCTCTCTCTCTCTCGATACATCTTTTTCAGATCCAGTTTTTTCGAATTTATGCATTATACTGCGAATTGTTTTCTCTGTTGGGCGGACCGAAAAAATCACGAATTTTGCGAAATGTGTTTCTTACAGAACACGAATTTCCGTAATAAGTTTTAACGATATAAACACGTTGTTCTACAATTTTAGTCATGTACCGTTCCATGACTAAAATTATAATTTGTAATGATCTACATATGACAGCATAGATATTCAACACAAACGTCGAACAGTGTTGCCGCATTTCAAACAAAACTTAAAGACATCCGGTAGCTCTTATTGGAAAACCCTATATAATATATTATCGAAAAAAATTAAAATTACATTTGTTAGTGTGAGTAAAAATATGAAATTTCTTTTTTTTTTCACGTGTTTCCTATGAAGAGTAAAGTGGCGTACCTTTAAAAGTAATGGTATTTTTTCCGCGCTTTTCCAGTTGACATCGAACGCACGTATGCGCGTCACGCTTACGACTGTTTTAAATTCACCCATGTTCGCTCTCTCGAGTCACATGAGATCTCGCCATAGCATTTATCTCTTTATAGTGCGCAGGCGGGGGTAGTACGCGCGCCTTAATCATCATGCATAAAGCCCATATTAAACAATCTAGTATAAAAAGGGTCAAATATGCTTGTGTGTAAATTGTTTTGCTACGCAAATATGTATGATACTTTCATATTTACATTTCCTGCATAAAATTCTATATAGATTTATAGATATGTTAGATAAGTTTATTTAATTTAAAAAATTAATAAAAGAAATAAATACAAGATACAATCGTTTGTAAAATTATCAGAATATCTGCTTGTTATACTTTATTTACAACTGCGAAGACATTAAATTATAAATAGAATTATAATCCTGCATTAGAAAATATGAAAGGATCTGAATAAGCTTGATATATTATATTATTATATATTTATAAGATCAAAGTGCATCAAAATGCATTTGTTATTTCTGTGAGTAAAAATAATGCACATAAGCCACATATACGAATATATTATGTATCGTAATATTGTTTTTAATATACATTAATATATTTTATCTATATATTATTATTTAATTAAAATATTATGTATCTATAATTAGTATTACAGTTTATTAATATGTTTATGTTAATAATATTTTTATCTTTATTATAAGTTTAATATTATAATGGCAATTTTTATGACGCATACGCGCACGAAAATATTTTACTCTAATATTTAATATCAGAATTTTGAATAAAATTCTGATATTAAATATTAGAGTAAAATATAGAGTAAAATGGACTTAATATCACGAACTTAATACGGTGTGACGCACTTCTCTGCTTTCCGCGCGTTTCCTGCTACGCCGGAAACCCAACGGGCACGCGAGGGCATATGAAAGCCTCTATTAATCCTATATAGATTTGTGGATCCATAGATCCTCCGCGCTCGCGTGTCGAATCAAATTCGAATTTCAAACGCGAAATCAAATGGATAGTTCCGATAGCGTTATTTGTTAATAAAAAATTCTCTTTAACTGAATGAATTTTTCTCGTATTGTTCATAGATATTGGATTTTTCTTTGTTATTCTAAAGTCTTTCGATAAAAATAATGTTTTGCCTACTTTTGAAAAATAATAATTGCTTTCCAATCTTTGAAAATAGTGATTGTTTTCCAAAAAAATACACGAAAAAAACAATAAGGTTGCCACAACCACAATAATAGTAACATTTGGTACAGCCACGTCCTGTGGTTGTCACATTCACATCTGTCTCTTATACACATCTAGATGTGTATAAGAGACAGCAGGACGTGGCTGTACCAAATGTTACTATTACTGTGGTTGTGGCAACCTTATCGTTTTTTCCGTGTACGAATATAGTTTCATATTTTTTAAATATTGACGTAAAATGTGATAATATCTTATACCTGCGATTTTGATTTTAAACTTGTTAACAGTACACGGAAGAAACGATAAGGTTACCACAACCACAATAATAGTAATATTTGGTACAGCCACGTCCTGTGGTTGTCACATTCACATTGATGTGAAGGCAACTATATGCATTTGGTACAGCAAACATAGTGAATGTTGAGACAAACATATATAGATGCACTACACAAAACAATGTAAATGTGACAACCACAGGACGTGGCTGTACCAAATATTACTATTATTGAGGTTGTGGCAACCTTATCGTTCTTTCGGTGTATAATTAATAATATTAATTATATAATATTCCTTACAAAAATAATCCATAATTTTTTAATATAATAGAATTTATTTAAGTGAAAAATCCAAGATAATACTTTTACACTTTTCCGGAATACCAAGTCATTATTAACAAACAAAAATCTTTAAGGAAAAATTTCAAATATTATTATAACTAAGAATTGAGATAAAATGGATATTTCTGTAATCAAAATGATATCACCAGAACTCCAAAAATATCATGCTACATTCCACTTCACCTTGTACGCTTCTCGCTTTGAAACATTCTGTTTATATTTCATTTACATACCTCCACGAATTTCGCGCATACTTATGACAATTCGCTTCCAAATTGAATTATCAAACACTTTTTCTTTTTCTTTTTCTTGTCGATGTTTTGACGTTTTCTAAAGAATCCTTATACATTACTGTGAAAATGCTAGATATTACGTTTACATAGATATTTCACGACGAGAAAATGCGTGATATATCGACGACAAAGTATTTTGCGAAACTGCGAACTAGCTCGCATTGACGAAAAGACGCATCAGCGGGCTTTTGACAAGTGACGTCATACGGTCACGTTTCATCCGCTCCTCCTTCTCTTTTTCCTCTCTCTCATTTTATCTTATTTCTCTTTTTCTCTCTAAGTAATCTTGCCACCTCTTACTGGCTTGCTAGCTCGAGAATCGACGCGAAAGTTCCGCATCTTCACGGTCGAATCCGTGATATCATCCACATCTTCTTTATAAAGCTACATTTACACCGCTCGAAACATGCAAAATATGTATATTCTCTACATACTTTTATCCACTTTTTCGTGAATTTTCTCAATCTTTTTATCAAAATTTAGATCATCGATTTTAACGTACTTTATATAATTACTTATAAATTTATATAATTTTTATGCACCAGTAATATTTAGGCACTAGTATATACGATAATGATGGGATATATGATAGTATACATATAGGTCAGATTCCAATAATTTTATACCGTATAGGAAGAATTTATAAAAATATTTTAAAAGCTGAAACGACAACCTAATGTTACTGTGATTAATTCTTCTCAAATTATTAACAATAAAAAATAATTTAATAGGATGTAAACATTGAAATCAAAATTATCCTAGTCAATCTAATATTATCAATAATTCAATATATTATATACAGGGTGATTCATTTTAATCGCCCGAGGCAAATATCTCTGAAATTAAGCGAGATACGAAAAAAAGGTTTAGACATAAGTTTCAGGGTAAAAAAATATGTAATTAAAAATATATGTAAAAAAATATGTAATTGTGTGTGTGCATATTGCAAATTGCATAATTTTTTTTAAAAGCAACCATGTGTTTTCCTCACATCAATTGATTTATCCCACTATTCTACGCATAAAAGTATTAAGGTACAGTTATAAAAAAATAAATAATTTACGAGATATTTTATATTTTATGTCAAAATATTGTAAACTTTGAAGCTTTATATCTTCGGAACGGCTTATGCAAAAAACAATTTTTGAGATGTTTTGAAAACGTTTCGACGAGATCTACAACTTTTATTTCAAGGAAAAAAACAAGTTCCATTTAAAAAAATTGATGTTCAATTTTTCTTAAAAGTGGCGCCACCTACAACGGAACTGATATCGCAATCTTCTTTCCCCCACGAAACCCTGAAACTTATGTCTAAATCTTTTTTTCGTATCTCACTTAATTTTAGAGATATTTGCCTGGGGCGATTAAATGAATCACCCTGTATACTCAACAAAAGTTAGATTAGGTTAGATTAGACTATGTTAGGTAAGCTAAATAGGTAAAGTTAAATTAAGTAAACTTTAATTTTTAATTCATATAACTTTTAATTCAGTATAACTTTAACGACAAATACTTTTACATCTTATATCTTCTGTATCTTTCATATCTCTTATAACTTTTATATTTTATATTTTCTATTTCATTATGTTGACAATTCAAAAATTAGAAGTTCACAAATTAAGTCTTTTGCATTTCTCTTGTTAGAAGAATATAATTACAAACCATTATTAAGTCGCATTATCAAAGTTATCGACATTGTGTCTGTTTTGGAATATAATAATATACATAGTATACAAATTTGGTATAACAATGATTTAAATCGCTGATTTTTTACATTGTTATTAACTATAACTCCGATTAAATCTAACTACATACACTATCGCTCAAAAATATTTGTCCACTCTAATTTCTACATGAATTTTTTAAAATTTCTATTCTAATTCTGTTATATTCTTTTTATATATGTAGAATGAAAATTTTTTATCTATTAAAGATTTTATTACATTCAATGTCTACTCTTAAAATTGTTCATTAATTCTTTTGAATTTCTATCATTTAATTAAGGAAGACAAAGTGGGCAAATACTTTTGCGCGGTAGTGTACGTATGCGTCTATGCCAATGTAATTATAATTATTGTGCAAAAAAATTATCAACTTGCCGAGATAAACATAGCAATTGATTCATCAATCTTTTAGGTTTCATAACATAACAAAGTGATTAGGCTATTACATAATAATTTGTATGCGTAATTTATACAAGATGTTCCGGAAAAGGTGGGCAATCTCTCATGAGCATGCAGATCAAGTGAAAATAACCACATAAGTTTTTATAAATTTTTTTTTACGATACACTGTCGAGATATTTGTCTTTAAAGTTAAAATTTGAAAAACATTTTTCTTAAATAACTTTTATACTCTGCTGTCCAAAGTAATAATTATTTTCATATTAGATAACGATTTTTAAAGGAGTGTGTGATAGATTTCTTGATATTATGTCGGAAAACTAGAGGCAGTCTACTTTTAAGTCTTTTAATTACTAAAAAAATAGATTTTTTAATTTCTGAGTACTCTTTAAGATTTCTTACATTTAAAGAAAGAGTTACTCTTTTCCCATTTCGAAAAAACTAACCGTTTTCGAGACAAACACACTTGAGCAGTAGAAGGTATACTTTTATTCAGACAATGAAGTAATAATTTCACATAATACAAAATTGTATTGGTTGTGTTAAAATTGATTAAAACAAAACAGGTTTAATCGAAATTTAAAAAAATGTTCGATATAACCTTCTTCCATTTTAACGCATTCCTATGACCGACGAATTGTAGATTGCTGCATCTATAATATACCAAAGTCATTTCTTATTTGTTCACAAATGATTAATTGATGAATAATTTTCTTCAGTAATTCCTTTTTAGTATTAATCAATATTGCATAAACCAGGCTTTTTAATGTCGTGTTATGTAAAATTATCACTTTATTGTTTGAATAAGAGTATATATCTTCTACTGATTAAATGTATCTTTCTTGAAAACGATTAGTTTTTTCGAAATGGAAAAAATGTATCTTTTTTAAAAAAAGATGTAAGAAATATAAAACAATATGCAAAAATTAAAGAAGTATATTCGCTTCAAATTTTTAATGATTAGAAGGCTTAAAAGTGATCCTTCTCTGGTTTTGCAACATAATATCAAGAGAGAGAGAGAAAGAGAGAGAGAGACATCTATTACATCATTTTAAACATCTTTACTTAATATAAGAAAATAATTATTATAAATTATTAACATTGGAAGAGAATTATAAAAGTTACTTAAAAAATATTTTTCAAATTTTAACTTTAAAGCTGAATATCGCGGCATAGAAAAAAATTAATATAAACTCTTATAGAGTTATTTTCAACAGATTTGCATGCTCATGAAAGATTGCCTACCTTTTCCGGAACACTCTGTATATATTTATATACAGGGTGCCTCATTTTAATTAATACACTGAAGTAATATGAAAAAAAACTAAATTTATAAAAAAATGTTTCAGACAAAATGACCTGAAGGGGGACAAATAATGGTAAAATTAATTTTCGAAAATTTCAAGGTCACATGAAGGTCGTCGCTATTTAAAAAAATATAATTATATGATTTTTTTACATAATATGATTTCTCTAATTATTAGATAAAAAATATATCACGCCCATGTGCGTACATGCGTTGAGACATTTTAGAATAGAAAATGTTGAAGAAAATTAGAACAAAAATGTCTATAAATTTCATTATTACAATTTTTAGTTGAAATAAATTGCAAATTAATATTATGCGTATGAACATAAGATACGGCTTGAAGATGGATACAGGAGCAACATAGCATCGCGATGACAATGACCGTCATTTAGGATGACAGTCGTCACGTTAAGAATGGAAAAAGCATATCACCTTGCAAATGGCAAATTGCGGACGGTCAGTCTGTCCTCGGTCTGATATGTAGATTACTTAGTTGCTGCATCGCGAATCACGATTCGTGTTTGCGAGTCTATTTATAGTTCGTGAAAATCTGTCATGATGTACAATTAATTTTACAGATCAAGAGTGATCAAATAATACAGTTATATACATTATAATTGCAAATATGCATCATACATGTTTTAATTTAACCTCAATTTAATTTGTTTTAATTTAACTGAAATGTTGCAGTAATATAGAATTCATAAATATTGAGTGTGTATGAAATATCGCATTTCGACAGTTTCAATTTTATGTTCTTAAAAAATAAACGTTTTCCGATGCAATGCAATATTAAATATAAATACACAATCTAATTCGCTATTGCGTCTATACATGCGCGTAACACTTGATTACGTTAAAAAATGGTACGATGTTTTAAAAAATATATATATATATATATATATATTTCAGTGTTTAAAATATTTACGATTCTTAAAGTTATAAATAAAGATAAATTTTTTTTTTAGAACTATTGAAAAATATGTATATTTTATATTTATATGTATCTGTGTATTTCTTATGTACATGATTATCAAGTCGTATATGACATTATAAAAATAGTTCATAATATAAAATCGTAGAACATCATGTCTATATAAAAAAATGCATAAAGGTGAGTTAAAAAATTGAATCAATATTAATTATATATGTAAGTATAAAAATTAATATATATACATGTAAATACAAATTGCTTATTATAATAAATAAAGGGAATATTGAGTTCATCGATGATTAGCGTATCTTTAATAATTTACTCTGTAAATTTGTTTCCCTATAGTCATACAAAGTCTATTATGAGTTAACACACGTTCAGAGATGCTTAAAACGAGCCAAATTCATCGGTGAAGGTTATCTAAATTGTCCTAACTAGGGCACAAAGACGTCACGCAATACATTCGTGTGACTTAAATTCCTCTAACTACGCAGCATCCGGGCCTTAACGATTAAAGACTGACCAAGTAAAATGTTCTCTGTCCTTGTATTCGATATAATGTTTCATGATTTATATAATAATCAATTTTTATTCCAACCTTAATCTAACAACCAATTTAGACAATTAAGAATTGTGGATTGAATGATCGAAATAAAAAATGTATTTAAATCAAAAGGTTTCAGTATCTATTTTTTACAACTCTTAGAAAATATTACATATTTATAATCTTTGGTAAATTATTGTTATAAAATACTCCTTTGTAAATAAATTTGTAACATATATAATACATTAAATTTACATAATTTTCAGAATTATAAAACATCTGTAAATTCTTAGAAATGCTTTAATTATATACAATAATTAATTTAAATGCAATCAGATAAACATTTTAGATTGCAATCTATAAAAGATTATTGATGAATCAAAATTCTTGTAGATTTTTAAACGCATTATAAATAAAAAAACGCTCAAAGAGTAACGAATTAATTATAATTATTGTAAAAATCAGAATATTGAGAATTAATTAATAAGTATATTTATAATTATTTCTGTTGCTTAATGATGAGTTCAGCAAGAAATAAATTGCGCAACAGATGAATAAACTTCTCACAAAAAATTCTGCATGATATACTAAAAGCTAATCAAAGTTAATTAGATGAAGGATTGATCATATATTCCGAGAGTCATAGATTAAGCGGGATGAATTTAGTGCCGCCATGCCGGGAAGTGCCCTCATTATCGCACGAGTCAATCTCTTAATCTTGTCGCGCTTAACATGTTTGTCACGTGTGTCACATATGACACCACGAACATCATATAAGCCAAAACGTTTTTTTCTGATACTAAATCTTTCGCGTCTATCTTAATTAATTATCTAATTAATTTTTCGAAAGAAAAGATATTGTTATTTCTATTTGTCTACTTTTCGCAAAAATAAAATTAATAAATTTTAACTTTAATAAAATATGTCCATAACGAATTTAGAGAAAAAAATTTCTCTCTTTCTTATCACAATATTTTATAACATTACAACATTATTATCGTATTTTTATTCATAAATATGTAATTGCATATTGCAAATTGCATAATTTTTTTGTAAAGCAACTATGTTTTCCTC